>VDFB02000003.1:407314058-407364358 GCA_007258455.2 Sequoia sempervirens
CTCTTCCAATCAAGAGGAAAATTGAAGATGTTCACAGAAATGTTGGAATTGAAGATGCTGAACATGATACTGAAATTGGGAAACGAAAAATATTGAAATTGATAATGAAAATGTTCAAAGTGAAAATGTTGGATTTGAAGATGTTGAACATGATATTGAAATTGGGAATGAAAATATTGAAATTGATAATGAAAATGTTCAAGGTGAAAATGTTGGATTTGAAGATGCTAAACATGATATTGAAATTGGGAATGAAATTATTCATATTGATATTGAAAATGTTCAAGGTGAAATTGTTGGAAATGAAGATTTTGAACATAATATTGAAGCAAGTGTAAATTATGTTTTGACACCAAATTGCATGAGAAATGAAGAACCTTGTGTGGAACAAAGAAATATTCCAAATTCAAGACCTTCACACCAAATTGCATGAGAAATGAAGAACCTTGTGTGGAACAAAGAAATATTCCAAATTCAAGACCTTCACGAACCCCTAAATGGTTACTTGAATTTGAAGAGAACATTATAAAAAAATTTGAAGGAAAGAGTTCAACATGAATTGTTCGGTTGTGGGCTAGAAGAATTTTCAACCAATATTTTAGCGATAAGACATTGACCGAGCAATGCCAATTCTTTGTACAATTGCTAAAGATGTAAAAGATGAGACCTTTGCTAGCCAAATTGAAGATTCATGTGAACAAGAACGAAAAAAATTCTATTATTTTTAAAAATATTTTTAATGCTCTCAAGTCTATTGGAAGAAATAACAAGGAAAAGGATAAGAGAGCTGCTCGGAGAGTCATTACAACTTCCCTAGTAAGCCATCAATTGAAAAAGGCTTGCTTTATGAGACAAACTTGTATTGATTTTGACATAAATTGTAAAAATTTGGATAGAGCACTCGCAAGAAGAGAAATAATAGATGATCCCCTTCAAAATGATACATGGGGTTTTACTGGGAGACTTCCATGTGTTGATAAGAAGCTAATCAATGATGTAAAGAAAATAATTCAGTAATTTTGGCATGATAACTCTAGAGTATCACCCAATGCAAAGGATGTTTGAAAGTTAAGAATTGGCAATCAAGACCATACACCACATCCTGAACATTTCTTGGAATCAATCCAAACAATGTTCAAAAAATTTATTAAAACACATCCAAATTTGGAAATCTCGCAAAGGACTTTCAAAGGTTTGAAGTCATTTTATTGTGTACCTCTTAAGATTCTTAATACTTGTTGTTGCAAATAGCATGTGGAGTTTTCAATATACCATGAGCTATTATGCTATATCCATTCTACTTTTCATACTAATGAAATGTTGCAGGAGTGTGGTGCAATGCATCTTTCAAAATCATCAAGGGACTTGCTAGATCTATTTTTATGTTCTAGAGATGATGGTTGCTTTTCTATAGAAATGATTGTTTAAATGCAAAGTGCTCACAATGTCGTGGCTTGTCAAAGTTTGTTCAATGTTTTCATGAGAGTTTTGAACATGAATTTAGAAAGAAGATTGTTGAAAAAAAGAGATATGGGATATTCAAATATACTTTGTAGAGTGGAGGTGAAGGTTCTAGATGTGAGTTGGTTACAAAAGAATGAAGTGTTGCTGATTTTATTTTAGATTTTAAGGACAATATTTTCTACAAGTATGCAAGGCATAGTCATAGGTCTCAGTGGTTGGATCAACAATCTAGGATGTGTAAAGACTCTTTTTTGATTGGCACTATTATATCAATGGTTGATTTTGTAGAAAAATACACACTACAACGATAAAATGAGGTACAATCTTATTATTACAATTCCATTTAGATTGTTATTTTTGTCCACATAATGTTTAGACATGGACTTGATAGTATAGAGGAGTATTGAAAGATATTCAGAGAGTATCATTTTTATATGAGTGATGATAGATCTCACTCGTTTGAGTATGTCCAACATTGTTTCAAGAATTTCTTTGAGTTCTTGCAGGAGCATGATATAGCACTGGGCCAACATCTAATTTGGTTAGATAATTGCATAGGTCAATTCAAGAATGCTCGTATGTTTTATTGGTTGAGTAGAATGCATGTAGAGAGGGGTCTGCCTCATATTTGGAGCATGATGGAGTAGGTGCATGTGTAAAGAGAGCTCTAGTTAAGAAGAAATTGAAGATTTCAGGAGCAAAATTTAGTGATGGACATTTTATTGTTGATTGGTGTAGTTCAACATTGTCATAGGGAGGGACACTTGATTCAACAGTGTGCAAATTATTTTGGTTTTTTGAGGAGGGTATAGTGGGAGGAAAATTGAATTTTCATACAATCAAAGATTCTTAAAAGATGTGTTCATTTCAAAGCTTAGATGCAGACACATGGACCATTTGGACATGAGAGTTGGCCTGTTTTTGTCAGAGTTGTATTCAATGTGAGTGGGATAAATGTGAGTCAAGCAAGTGGGTGGATACATGGGTTCCATAGTATCTAACTCCTTTATCTCAAACAATATCCATGAAAAATGACACAATGTAAAGTTTAGTTGATTATGACCTGCTTTCATATCTACTATAGTGAAGACATGTTTTTGTAGTTGCAGCACCACAGGGGAATGAAGAGAGATCATACTATTGGTTGGTTCAATGTGTGTAGGTAAAGTATAAGCTAACAAGACTGATGGAAGATGATGATGGTTTTGTGTATCCTACAGGTTCAGTTGTGGTTACATGAACTTGGTTGTGAACATACATGATTAGAAAGAATGGCATACCTGCATTTGAAGACTACAAGAAACAAAAAACCATTATCATGTATTCACGTCTTGTTATAGCCAAGAATGTTAAGTTGTTGAAGCATCATGCCAACCAAATACAAAACAACTATGGACACTTAGTAATGTTGATCATGAAACAATATTAGATACTCTTAAGCAAAGAGATGACCCTTCAGGCACACTTGAATAGCATTTTCAATAATGGAAGGTACAATGTTTATGTTCATTATGATTATGTTCATTAGTGTTCTTTATTTAATACTCATATTTTATATACTATTGCAATATAGGTGTCTTTAATATTGATATTTTGTATGCACTTTTGTGATATTTTGGAAAGATTTCAAATCATGGACCTACTACAACAATAGCTAGCTTTGATCCTTTTGGAGAGGTATGCAAAAAATTAGAACATTATAGATTGGTTATTCTAAGCGTCTTTTATAGTTTGCATCACCAATTCATCATGATTTAGGTTGTTTAGATTAATATAGATTTGTTAGTCTAAGCATCTTTTCTATTATGATAATATAGATTTCTCATTTTCCCACTTTTGTGATATTCCTGGCATGATTGATCATGGACCTGCTACAACAATAGCTAGCTCTGATCCTTTTGTAAAGGTATGCAACATATTACAACAATATAGATTGGTTATTTTAAGCGTCTTTTATAGTTTGCATTACCATCTCATCATATTTTGTGTCATTTAGAACAATATAGATTGGTTATTCTAACATCTTTTATAGTTTGCATCACCAATTCATCATCATTCAAGTTGTTTAGATTAATATAGATTTGTTAGTCTAAGCATCTTTTCTATTGTGACAATATAGATTTCTCATTTTCCCACTTTTTTGATATTCCTGGCATGATTGATCATGGATCTACTGCAACAATAGCTAGCTTTGATCCTTTCAGAGAGGTATGTGATAGATTACAACAATATAGATTGGTTATTCTAAGCGTCTTTTATAGTTTGTATTGCCATCTCATCATATTTTGTATCATTTAGAATAATATAGATTAGTTATTCTAAGCTACCAAGTGGTAGTTTGTATAGGTGCTTGTAAGTCCAAAACATGAACATACTACTATTGTGGAAGACTGTGCCCTAAATGCCTCTAATAGGATAATTTTGTAAAATTTGAAGTTTCAAATTAAAAACAATGTAAAAAGGTCATAATTGTGTATGCGCATAATATATACCCGGTAATTTTTTTTGAAATATGGGTCAAATTTCTCACATTGTATATAGGGTATGTTTAAAATGTAAAGGGGTCTATATTTTGGAAACTCATAGGTTGAATTAGTCATACAAGTGTATGCTTTGTTACTGTTATTGGGGAAATTATGTAATAACTTTTTGTACTTAATCAAGCAACAACTGAAGTTTTTCTTCCTAGTTCTTTCCCATCATTATGCTCATTTGAACCATGTATTGTAATATCTCCTATTTATATATAATAAATTATAGTGGCTTGCCACTTTTGCTCCTCAAATCCAACTTGGGTGCAACTTCATTTTTAGCAACTTTCATAAGGTTTTTAAGGAAATAATTTTTTTCAACCTTGCCACACCCTATAAATTAATCAAACATGTCTATTAGGACCTATACAAGTTTGATCCAACATTAAATCTTTCTTCCCCCACATTTCATTGACATTAGCAAGTTGTAACCACCAATTTTCACCTAATTTCACTCATTTTTTCCTCGCATGGCAACTCACCAACTCAAGTACAAAAATTTCCAGCTCTCTAAACTCACATAGTCACCTTATATAGTCCTAATAAAATCTATCATGGCCATACCATCTAGCTACAGATTGTACAATAGATGGTATGGCATTTTAGCACTTTGGACTCTTAAGGGAAATTGTTGGTCCAATGTAGCTTAGAGTGATTCAACATATTTGGGTGCAAAAGAGGACCATTCCTAAATTAAATGTACCCATTCGGATGTGTTGGAATAGTTCATTTGGTCATACGAGTTGAAAATAAAAGATACACCACTTTGTAACTTTACGCCGGTTGCATCTGACAACTTTTCCCTTAGTTGAAAACTTGCCACCACAGGAAAATGCCTTCAAGATAGAAAACATTGAAAGAGGTTATTGTATATGGGCCAAATACAATCCCATAGCCTCAAATAGAGAGTTTGTAAATGTCAGATTTTTTGAGAAATAATTTTTCAAAGATTGTTGTCTTTTAGCACTTTGCACTCTTAAGGGAAATTGTTGATCCAATGTATCTTGGAGTGATTCGACATATTTGGGTGCAAAAGAGGACCATCCCTAGTGTAAACGTACCCATCTAGACGTGTTGGAATAGTTCATTTTGTTGTACGAGTTGTTGAATGAAATTTGCACCACTTTGCAACTTTACATTGCTTGCATCTGACAACTTTTCCCTTAGCTAAAAACTTGCCGCCACGGGGAAAAAACTCTAAGATAGAAAAAATTGAGAGAGGTTATTGTAGATAGCCCAAATACGATCACATAACCTCAAATGGAGAGTTTGTAAATGTCATGGTTTTTAATAAATAGCCCTTCAAATATTGTTTCCTTTTAGCACTTTGGACTCTTAAGGGAAATCACCGATCCAATGTAGCTCAAAGTGATTTGGCATATTTGGGTGCAAAAGAGGACCATCCCTAGCATAAACATACCCATCTGGACATATTGGAATATTTTATTTGTTCGTACGAATTGCTAAATGAAAGTTACACCACTTTGCAACTTTACACTACTTGCATCTGACAACTTTTCCCTTAGCTGAAAAAATTGCCACCATGGTAAAACACCTCTAAGATAGTAAAAACCGAGAGAGGTTAATGTAGATGGTCCAAACATGATCCCATAGATTTAAATGGAGAGTCTATAAATGTAACAGTTTTTGAGAAATAGCCCTTCAAAGATTGTTGTCTTTTAGCACTTTGGACTCTTAAGGGAAATCACTAATCCAATGTAGCTCAGAGTGATTTAGCATATTTGGGTGCAAAAGATGACCATCACCAGTGTAAACATACCCATTCGGATGTGTTGGAATAGTCTATTTGGTTGTACGAGTTGCTGAATGAAAGTTGCACCACTTTGCAACTTTACATTGCTTGCATCTAACAACTTTTCCCTCAATTAAAAACTTGCCACCATGGGAAAAAGCCTTTGAGATAGCAAGAGATGAAATTTTATTGTAGATGGGGAAAACATGATCCCATAGCCTCAAACAAATAGTTTTTAAACATCACGGTTTCCAAGAAATAACCCTTCAAAGATTGTTGTCTTTTAACACTTTGGACTTTTAAGGGAAATCACCGATCTAATGTAGCTCAAAGTGATTTAGCGTATTTGGGTGCAAAAGAGGACCATCCCTAGTGTAAACGTACCCATCCAAATGTGTTGGAATAGTCCACTTGGTCGTACGAGTTGGAAAATGAAAGTTGCACCACTTTACAACTTTACACTGCTTGCATCTAATAACTTTTCCCTCAGCTAAAAACTTGCCACTACGGGAAAACACCTCTAAGATAATAAAAAAAAGAGAGGTTATTGTAGAGGGTCCAACATGATCCCATAGCCTAAAACAAAAAGTTTGTAGGCATCACAGTTTCTGAGAAATAGTCTATCAAATATTGCTTCCCTTTTGCACTTCAGACTCTTAAGGGATTTCACTTATTGAACATAGCTCAAACTGCTTCGGCCAATTTGGGTGCAAAAGGGGACCATACCTAACCTAAACATAACCATCTAGACATGATGGAATAGTCAGTTAGGTCATATGAGTTGTAGAACAAGATTTATTTATGTAGTTACAAGTAGCTTTTTAGCCTCCAACTAAACTCCAATGCTGATTTTTGTGTGAAAAAAAGCCATGAGACCATAGCTTGTTGCTTTCTCTTTAATGGAAACTAGTGGGCAGTAGAGTTAACTTCTTTATAGATTTAGCGTTTGAGATTGCAAGAAGATATCAAAATGGCTAGTGTACTAAATAAATTCTTATGATTTCTAAAGAATGTTGATAACTCTACTCAATTGGCTTATTTTTTAAAAATCATACAAATTGGTATCAATAGACTCTATATATCAAGCTACCACAATTCAATTTTCAATGATGAATATTTATCTTGCATGTTTTAAATGACATTCAAGTTTATGGTGATTTTGTTGTTTATATGATGTTATGTGATATTCTAATCCTATTTCATGCTTCTATGCTCCATATATATATATTTTATTTTTACATGTTTTTTTACTAATGAACCCAAAATGAACCAAACCACCTGCAAAAAAACATTATCTGAGCTGGCGAACCGAATCCCCAAACCTGAACAGGTAACTTAGTTGGTAAGTTAGTTATTGGGAGTTGGTTGGATTTTTTGTGCGGGGGGGGGAGTCTTAAAAAATGTTGAGGAAGTCATTTTTGGGATTGATGAATGTAATTTTATGAAAAATCAATAAGATCATATTGAGTTACTTTGCAAAAACGGTGGTTTCTACACAAAAAATATGTGTTTCCTCCATTGTTCAACCACTACACAACAGGTAAATGGTTGTATATCATGTGGAATGAGGGGGTACTAGGCTTGAGACCCCTTTAAAGTTGGTTTGATTGCTTTCTTTTCATTTTTTGTGAGTTTTGTGCCAAGTTTTCTCAAGGTGAGTCATAAACCCAGATTTTGCATTTTTGAGTAAATTATGAATTATTGAAGCCCTCCACCTATTATAAATTTCATGTGGCTCAGTGGAGAGGATGTGTACAATGTGATTTGAATGTGTGCAGGTCCATTTAAGAAAGGGGAAATGATTTGTGAGTCTTGGAGTTGCTTTCCTAAACAAATCATTGCTTAAATTGCATGAAAATGAAGCTTTTAGCCTAGGGTTTGTTATAATCAATGAGAGTGGGAGAATCTCTTTAACATTTAAGTATGTTGGGGTCATAATAGAGGTGTTTTAGTTAGTGGCATGGTCAGGGGAGTTGTGCAAGTGGGACTTTCAATAAACGCTATGTATTTGCATGGTAAACAGACGGTTTCATGGGACATCCTGCTAAAGGACTTGTAGGTGTAGAATAATCTTAGAATTTGTTATTTTATGGAACAACTCAAGTTTGTTTGGGGTTTTCTTGTGAAGATCAAGTGTTTAAAGGGAATTCACTTTGTGAAAGAGGGCTAATTCACTAGCCTAGGATAGGGGTATGTTGGTTCTCAAATTTGGTCCAAAGGAGTCAAGGGTAGTTTTCACGTATGTTTTAACCCCCACTCTCCATCAATCCATAGCTTGTTTGATAGCACTTGTTTTAGTATTTTAGCCATAACAACAAGCTAGTGAACTATTTGATAAAAAGCTTGGGTACACATGTATGAAAAATGTGGTGGCATAGACAAGGTAGTGAATTGTTTGAAAAAATGTCTCAAAGAAATCTGGCCTCATAATATTCCATGACAAGAAAATGCAATTGATAGTTGCTCCTAGTTATTAGTTATGTAATGTGAAGTAATTGTATAATTGCTTAGGTTGACTTTGTAAAACTTATATTGTAATTGAAATTTTTTCATTTATCAACATCTATTTGTTAGTTATGCAATGTGAAGTAATGCTTTGAGTTTGAAAGATGTGCAATGCAATGTAATCAACAATATGAATATAAACTACATAATACAACCATTCTTTTTTATGCTCTTATACATTGATATTTAACCATTGCTCGATTGATTAAATTTTTAAGGAGTTTAATCATGCACATGAGGAAGAAATTAAATTTTCATTGTCAACTTCTATATATCAAATTATCCAATAATCTTGAGTGTATCTCCATATACAAAAATGGCATCAATGCTAGCTCAAACAAAGTTTTACAAAATGTGGCATAGGCCATCTTGATGTCTATTCAAAATTTACATGCCAAAATGTCTACCTCATCCTAAACTATTGGTGGATCATCAAAATGGAGCCTCTTTGCAGCACTCGTTGGTTCTGAAGGTAGCTATACAAGAAAAAATCAAACCATAATTGAGATTAGTTATTCTATATGATTTAAAATCAAATAATTAACATCAAAATCAATATACATTGAATTATAATTGAACTCTAAAATTGTAATCTTGATTACCTAAAATATCAATCTCTTCAAAGGGTCATGAGTCCTAGAATATGCCCCTCTCAAAGAACCAACCAAACCAAATTTTGTAATGCCAATCTATATATGTGAACAAAAACATAAAATTGATCAAAGTTAGCATACAATTGTCCGTAATAGGAACACACAAATACCAAACACAAAATAAAATAAACACATACCTCTTTAGGTTGATCTTTTTCTTTATCTCCTTTAGGTGTTTCAACACCTACTCCTTCAAGTATTCCAATACGTACTCCTTCAAGCGTTGTGGCACTTGTCAACAACAACGTATAGCTCATAACTACCTATACATAAAAATGACAAGTACATATGAAACTAACAATTTATGTTGATGTATGTATAATCAATATAAGATCTTAAAAATATTAATTCAATTGAATTTGAGTTCAATTACCTTCCCCTTATCTAACATTACACTTCCATAATCTGGACAAGGCTGCACCTTGCTCACACTTTCCAACAATGACGTATAGTTCATAACTGCTTGTACATAAAAATGACAAGTACATGTGAAACTACCAATCTCTTTCGATGTATGTATAATCAATATAAGATCTTAAAATTCTTAATTCAATCAAATTTGAGTTCAATTACCTTCCCCTTATCTAACATTGCACTTCCATAATCTGGACAAGGTTGCACCTCACTTGCACTAGGTATTTCCTACAAGAGGAAAATAATATAAACATATAAGTTATATAATTTCATTAATGACAATTCAAATAACAAGCAAGTATATAATAAAAAAATGTAAATGAGTGAGTGCGAAAATATATACTGTGTGTGTGTGTCAAGGCCAAATGAAATGGCCCTAAGGGAGCTATCAATCACCTATACAAACTCCTCCTCAGACATCAATTGTTAAATAGACCATGTAAATAAATATTAGTACATTATAATATCTCTTATTAGTATATTCATTTAAAAACATATGCAAGTTATGAATTTAAAACTTAAATCTTACTTGTGTCACTATTCCAATGTCCCCCTCTCTAGCAGGAGAGGACTTTATATGGTGTGCTCCACTCCTCTGCATCTGATCTATAATGTCCACATTATGGACATCATAATCAGAAGTGTCCAAGGGATGCTCGACAGGCTGTACAAGAGGATGCAAGCATATCTGGCAGCACATGGAGCAAGTGTGTGGCACACAAATATGTGAACCTAATGAGGATGATGCAACAAGACTCAATCCATTGCCAACATCACCAGAATGTGGTTGAGCTATTGTAGAAACACGCAAAACCAAAAGACCACTCGAAGAGTGAATAGCTTGGATAGTTTGTGTGGTCGCATCCTACATAATATTTGGATGATATACTAGAGGTGGTGGAGGAAGGGGAGGAGGGGAAACATATGGGTGTTGGAATACTCTAACTTCCCTTGGTCTATCCTGGGGCATACCTCCACCAACACCCTAGAAGGGTTTAATGTCAAAGTAATTGACATGATGCCCTAACACAAACTCAGCATATAATTTTTTAATAAAGTAAAATGGTATATCACAATTGTTGTTGGGTGGTTTATCAAAAACCATACACCAACAATCCCACAAGTTATCTACAATGTCCCTATGTGTGCACCATTTTATAGAAAGTTTTGGTTTATTAACATTAACTAGAAAACCAGTGCGGGGGTTAGCAAATAAAGAGGCTATTTGGGCTTTGGTTATTCTAAGATCTTTCACATCATCATAAGACAATCCACATGCATAATATTCCCTCAAGTCTTCTTGCCACGAATGAAAGGAATTATGTTGGGTGGAGAGGGTTTCTATATTTTAAATTATTTCCTTCAATGTGTTTGACATTTTGAATAATCAAGGGATTCTCTTATAAACTTTAGAAATGCCCTTTAATTGCTGCAAATTTTCACCAATTAATTCTTCAATTGATGGCTGCGGAGGTGGTGGAGCATTTGGCATTTGTACATTTTCATTCTCAGTAGGTGGATCATTTGGAATTTGTGAATTTTCATTCTTAGCAACCATAATGCCTGATTAAAGTTGAAAACTAATCAATCTAATTGAAATTAGACAGTATAAATGAAAATATTGTAAAAATACCCTATTTTAAAAAAAAAACAAAAAACCCCTAATTTTTAACAAAAATCTATCAAATTCTCTAATTTTTAATACATATACATAAACAACACTATTTTTAAATCAAAATCCATAAAAACATTCATTTTTAATCAAAATCCATTCTAAACTCAAATTTTTCATAAAAATTCAATCAAAAACCCTATTTTGAAAAAAAATCCATAAAAAAACTAACTAAAATTATACAAATCTAATTCAAAATTCGATCAAAGCAAAGAAAAATATAAAATATAACTTTTTCAAAATGGATATTGGCTAAATCGGATATTTGTTATGCAAAGAACCTCCTCACTATGCGCCCGCGACCTATTTGTGAATGTGTAAAATGATTTTAATAGGCCCGAAATATGTGTATATATATTTGCCTCAAATTAGATATCTAATCCAAATCGGATATCCGATATGGAAATCTTGGTTTGTGCATTTCTTTGGAGGTGTGTACTGACACCCAAGCCACAAAAAATTCAACTTGACATTTTTGCATTTTTGGGTTGATGAAAAATGTAATTTTTTCCCCATTGCCACTTTTTGGCCCATCATGATCCTACACATACCCTTGGATGAGGAGGTTAGGAGGTTGATGCAAGTACTTGGAGCTTCAGAGGGAATCACATCATCATAAAGATTCCTTGTAGTGTATATTTCTCTGAGATAGAGAAATATGAAGTGAAAGCCCTTGTAGTGTATATTTCTCTGAGATGGATAATAATGAGGTGAAAGCCCTTGTAGTGTATATTTATCTAAGATAGAGAAATATGAGGTGAAAGCCCTTATAGTGTATATTTCTCTAAGACGGAGAAATATGAGGTGAAAGCTCTTGTAGTGTATATTTCTCTAAGATAGAGAAATATGAGATGTGGGCCCTTGTTCATCTTTGAGACTGAGATGAGACATCCATGTTGAGAGACTCTATGATGACATCACATTGAGAGACTCTGTGATGAAAACTTGTACATGTGTTTCTTTCCACAGACGGGAGGAGCCGCAGTTGATGAAATCACATTGAAATACTTTGTGATGAACCTTTGAGCTTTCAATAAATGGGTGTAGCCATTGTGGGCATCATGTTGAGAGACTCCATGATGTAGATATCTAGAAAATATCTCCCTAGCTAAGAGGGAGTGTTAATGTTTGGTAGCTTCAGGAGATATTTTCTCCTTAATTAAAGGAAGGTTAGCCTACATATTGCAATTAATATTTTATATTTTTAATCTCTAAGGGAGCTGACCTAGTTGAATAGTCACCTAGTTTTTTATATATACAAGGTGGTGATATTCATCAAGTCATTATCATATTCAATTCACATTCTTTCAAGAAGGAGTTCACACTTAGCAGTAGATCAATTTGTAGTAGCAAACCATTCTTAAGGACAATCACATTCATTTGTATCTATGCATCAAGGAGTGATGCTATTATTCATTGTATTAATTTAGCCTTGAGTAAGGCTAGACATGTGCATGTAATTAGATTTCTACTCTTATTCATTCAATATATTGGAGATATATTTTGTTGGGTTTTTCTCCCTTGAGTAGGAGGGTTTTCCCAGGGTAAACTGCTATGTTTATTGTTCATGTGTTTCATTTTCTACTTTTTGTTAAATCCGATCCTAAAACTAACACATGTATGCCCCCAACTTTAAAGGAATTGCTTCACACCATTCTGTGAGCAATTACTTTAAAGTAGCGAACAAAAAAAAAATGAAAAAAGAAAACAAGAGATGAGAGCCAACTTGGAAAGCCCTTATGTCAAGTAATATGTTTCCAAGTAAGTCAGCTTTATGTAAACAAAAAAGAAAACAAAAGAAAAGGAGGATTTCCTCCAGAAAGGAACACACCAAACACATAAGGGATCTATGGATTTGGGATCAGTATGTTTGTTTCTGCAATTTTTTTATGAAAGAGCTCGGAACTGTCATAATTCTCCAAAGCACATAGAATTGGAAGAATGACACAAAGAGAGTGAAAAAAATTAATTTTTTTTTGGTTCAACAAGGAAGAGAAATTTTTGTCTCAACACTTTGTGTCATCCCCAAAAGGAAAACACAAGTGAAAATAAAACAAAAGGAAAAAGAAAAGAAAAAGTTTTTGGGTCAACATGAAGGAGACATTTTGGTCTCAATGCCTCATGTCATCCCAAAAAGGAAAGCATAAGAAAAGACAAAGAAAAAGGGACCATTTGGGTCAACATGGAAGAGACATTTTTTTCTCAACACTTTGCGTCATCCCTAAAAGGAAAACACAAGTGAACAGAAAAAAAAGGAAAAAGGAAAGAAAAATATTTTGGGTCAACATGAAGGAGACATTTTGGTCTCAATGCATTGTGTCATCCCCAAAAGGAAAACAAAAAGAAAAGAAAAATAAAAAGGGACCATTTGGGTCAACATGGAAGAGACATTGGGTGTCTCAATTCCTTTTGTCATCCCCAAAAGGAAAAAAAAATAAAAGAAAAAAAGAAAGTGAAAAATGTACGACATATAGAAGAATAGAGGTACAAATAGAGGAAGTGCACAAAGAGAGAGAACATTAAATGCACATTATGGGGGAAAATGATACACACATGCAATCAAACCAAAGAAAAAGGAATGTGAGAAAATGTACTATGGGATGATAGGATAGCAATCGGTGTCAATGAAGTGATACTTGTTTAGTATATCCTTCAATGTCTGACATTCATTAGTTCGGTGTCCAAGAATATGATAATATTTGCAATATGGTATGTTAGAATCTTTAGGATAGATGACCAACCTATTTTAAGGTAGTAAGAGGATAATTCCTCTATTTAAGAGCATTTGGAGTCTCCTTTCACATTTAGGTGGTGGATGGAGAGGAAACTTTAGTTTCTTCAATTTGTAAGGTCATTTTCATTTACTAGTTTCTCCTTTTTTAGGGATGGAAGGAGGAAGAGGACCCATGGGGATCCTAGCATCCTTGTTATTAGAATTAAGTAATGGTTGTTCACATGGAAGGAGGACATTCAAGTCAGGAGGATAATCAAAGATCATTGTACCATCATCTCGAAGTCTCATATATTCAAAAGGAGACTTGTTGTCATGAGGAGGATCTTTATATCCTAATCTTGTTGTGTTTTCATCTATTGGTCATTGTTCCAAATGTTGGTGATTGTTACATGCTCAGTTGTTGTGTCACAACCTTGTTTTCTTAAGATAGTAAAGCCTTTTCCATATGTTTCGTCAAGGTTGATTGGTGTGTTTGTAACTTTGTTATTATAAAATCGTTGAGGATGTGGTTGTGTAGAGGAACTAGGTCCACCTGTGGGAGGGAGATTAGGTCCTTTAGTCATTTCAGGATGTAAATAACCAAACATGTCAGGAGGTGAAATAGTAGGAAGATCTTGTGACTTCATAGATGAATAAAAGGTTGCATTGGCTTCAAGGTTGTCAAGGCATTAATTTAATAACTTGGTCATGCTATCATCATCTTCTCAAATGATCTCTACAACATAAGGGGGGCATTCATTTGGAGTTGAAGGAGCATGATGAAGCTCAATGTCATTAGGATCACAGCCAAAGGCTCTACTAAGGATTTCAATGAATTCCAAAACTTATGAATGTTGAAAGCCATGATAACAATAAAAGTAAACTAATATGCAAGAAAGTGTATGAAACAAAAAATCTAGAAAGTATAATAGAAAGTAACTACAAAAAGCTATAATGTAGAAAATACCTAGAAAATACTTGAAAATGTACAAAATGTGCAGGTGGACTGATTTGCCAAGGGTGGTGAATGGGTGTAGGTATGAGTTTTTTTTTGTGCTTTTTAGAAAATTTAAAGTGATTTTAATGCTTTTCAGATGTAGAATGAGGATGCAAATGCAATTTTTCAAATTTTTAATGATTTGATATGCAAAAATGAAATCTATATGATTCTTTCACTAATGCAATTTAAGAAACCTAGGATGAAAAAAAATAAAAAAATGATTGAATGTTGATGCAAAGGAAATGTAGGATGCAAGATGCAATTGAAATTAGAAAGATAATGTGTTCAATATGTAGGTTCACCAAAATGAACCATCAATTTTGAGTTCTATAGAGTTCTCTTGTGCTCTTAAGATCTTTCACCTAAAAGGAGAGATAAATTGAGGTGGTTCACTCAAACTAAGGAATGCAAGATGAAATTATGACTAAATTCAATAATGTAAATGCAACTAGTGATGTAAATGGCTGATTATGAATGTAAAACTAATGAAATGTGCAGTGTTTGAAAACATAGTGATGTATGCAAAAATGAACTAAAAACATAAACTAATGCAAACAGAAATGAAAGAGGCTAAACAAAGTGCACCTAGGAATTGGATGTTGAATCAAGAAGGATCTCAAAACTGTCAAAAATCACTATAAACCACTAGTGGGACTCATTCACCATTGATGGCGAATCAGTCCTGCTACTAGCACAAACACTTGAAATTGCTTCCCGACAGTTGGGAACTGGATTTTGACAAAATCAACTTTTTCAGCCCTCATGTGGGACTCATTTGCAACTAATGGTGAATCAGTCCTTCTCCAAAATCTGCAAAATCAAAGGTCAATTATGTAGTTCTAGACCTACACTTGTCTTCTTGTCAGGTTGATGGAGTCAAAACTATAGAAAACTAACTATAGGTTGTCTCCAAGCTTAAAATAGGGTTTATTTTACTTGAAACACTTTGATGACTTCTTGTCCACTTTTCAACACCTAATTGCTTGACAAATTTGCATACAAAATTTTGCAAAAAACGCGTGCAAAAGGAAAAAATTGGTTAAGGGATAGAGTATAGGGATTTTCCTTGGTCAAATCCCATTTTGGTAATCAAACCCTTAATAAAGAAATGAAATGAAATTAGGAAGTAATGATGAATAAAAAACAAACAAATGTCCTAAACTCACTAAAACCTTGTTGAACAAGTCTAAATATATGTCAATGGTTGCTCCAAGATGCTTGATGTTTGCGATTGAATGACGCTTGAATGAATTAATGAATGGGGGTTAAAATGAGAAGAAAAACACTTATTTATACACACTTATGCCCTAATAACCTAATAATACATCATTACACACCGACATAAGGTATTTTTGAATAAAAACCTGAAAGGAATTTTGAATTATTTTGAATTTGGAGCCAAGAGGGACTCATTCACCACTCATGGCGAATGGGTCCCACTCTAGGATTGTAAATAGGTGTTGGGAATTAAGTTGCATTTAATGTTGTTTATCAGGTTTACATTCAAAAATATACTTAATTAAGTCTTATGAGCGCATAAAAGGGTCATATAAAGCATAAGAAAGGTGTAAATAGTGATAACAAGCCTAGAAAAGTGTGAAATCTTGTAATAATACTTTGAAAATAGGACTTGATAAGTGATCAAAAAGTGGTTTTTAGGTGAATTGTAATGAGAATAGTCTAGAAAAGTGTAGAAATGTGTTACAACACTTCACATGTAATGTCCCCTTTTTCATGAGCGATGGAGTTTAGAGGAATTAGCCTATTCCTGATCCTCGTAGGCTAATGGAGCTTGATAAGAGGGTCGTTTGGCACATACCTAGTTGATTGGCTGGCTCGTTTCATGATTCAGTCTACATATGGAGGTGTTCTAATGATTTCTTGATATGTTTCTATTTTTAGAAACCTCATGTTATAAAGTAATGTTATGTTTGCACTTTATGTTATGAATAATTATTTTATTATAAAGTGCAAAATAATAAAATAATAAAATAATATTCCTTCTAGAAGGTGACTTGGGAAAGTTCTAGAAGGAGGCCGACCTCTTGAGGAAAAAGTATAAATAGACATCATGGGCTTCATTCTCATCATCCAAATTTGTTGCTGTTGCTGTTTGTTGTTTGATGGTTGTGGAGCCTAGGGTTTCTGCAGTTGTCTTTGGACATTGAGAACGAAAACTCTCAATTGGTGAGCAATTTTGAGGGTGTGAAATATCACTTGAATTATTGTAGCTGGGAGAAAGTTACTTCAGACTTTCTATTTGAGCTTCATTGTAAAACTTTGTGGCCATTGGCCAAGTTTTTGTATGACTCGATTTGATGAATTGTTGGAGATATTTTTGGTGATCAAAGTCTTCATCTTTTGGCCATATTAGGGTTTGAATTGCAGCATTCTTCATTTCCAGATTTCTGATATATTTCTTTTAGTTATCTTTAAGTCTGCATAAAGCCACGATTTTTTTATTGAACCTACAATATTCATCAATTTTGATCTTGAGTTAGAGCGCTAGAATTCCAAAGAGCTGGAGACTATCGTTGGAGCTTCATGAGATCTTTAGAGGCTGATCAATGATTAATTTTCTGAGGTTTGCAATATAGGGGCAATTTGGGCATGAGAGCACAAATAAATTCATAGAAATTCATTCACACATCTTTAGCACATGGGTATTTGTGCGAATCCCTTCTTGAAGCTTGGCAATGAAGATTGATGATAGTAATTGAAGGTTGCAGCTGTGATATATTTATTTTGAAGGTCTGAAAGTTACAGCAGGGGCAGCTCAGCTTTGGTCATTATTCATCACATACAAGGTGCTCATTTATTGATATATGTTGGCTACTTCATCTCCCACACAAGGCGACTCAACCAGGTTCTTTATGTTGTCTTGTATTCCATTTTATGCATATATGAACATGTGTAAGAGGCTGCAATTTGTACTCAGAAATTGTTAAGTTGCATAAGTATGATGCCAAGAGTCTTGGCCCATTTGTAATCAGCTTTGTATTTGAATGACATTTGAAATCAAGGAGTAATAAGTGGTTGTTGTGCAATCAAATATCATAGTAATCAGCATTAGAGTTTGCATACCAACTGTTTGTTAAAATTACTAGTTGGTTGTAGGTGTTCATTTTTCATGCTTAAATCATATATAAGCATTGAATATTGCCAAAAAAAGTTGTACATTCATGCTAGGACATTGTTTAGTCAATTTAGAGTCATTTGTAAGCATTCTCATTGATGCTAATTGAAGAAAAGAGTCATTAAAGAAAACTGAAATGTTATATCAGTCATATGACCCTTGTATGCAAAGTGTTTGACAAAATTTCCAAGGCCAAAAATCAGAAGTTTTCAATTAGATTTGAGCAGGGTCACTACAGTGGTATCAGAGCGGTTTCCTACCATCCTGTTGGGCATTGATCATGGCTACTTCAAGTACTCAGAAGCAGTGGGACAAAGGTATGAATAAGCTTTTGAAAGAGTTCAAAGAAATAAGTAAATTGCTTAGAGACCCTGCAACTAGAGACAATTTATCTCAGTTTATGACTTCCATTTCTAAGAAGTCTACATCTCAAAATGAAAGGAAGTAAGAACAAGAGGTCTCTACAAGTGAGGTATCTAGAAACCTCTACAATGAATTTTTAGCAGTTAGTGACCAGCATACAACTAATCACATGGAGAATATAAATCAGACCAGCTTGGAGGAAGATGTTGGGCACAAGACACTTGACGAGGATTGCAAGGTTGAAGAAGAACAAATGGTGTTTGAAGACAAATCAGTTGTTTTGGAGCAGCCACATGAGGATATGGTTTCTTGTGATGCTTCAATAGGTGAGTTTAGCATTGCTTCTTCCTCTCATGATAGTAGCTCAATGAATGTTGTTCATTCATATGGAAGTCTATTGGAGGCACAAGATGTTAAGGAGGATGTGGAATTTGATCCTCTACTAAGTGGAGCATCCACTAGTGTTTTGTCTTCACATGATGATGAAGGCATTTTACAATGGCATGATGTCATCACAAATTGGTTTGAGGATAGCAAAATGTTGCATCATCATTCTTATGAAAAGGAAGCTTGTGATCAGGAAGCTTGTGATCAGGAACAAGCCAATAATATGATATCAAATTTTGATAGCATCCCTACATTCATTCATGGACATGAAGCTATCAAGAAGACTGATTTTGTGTACTTTGGCATTGAAGAGATTAAAAGGTCCAAAATGTTGAATGAAGAATGGTTGAGAGAGGCCAAAAGGGATAGGTTAGTGGCTGCAAATGTGAGACAACATCTTCAAGATGTGAAAAACAAAGTCAATCTCATCAACTTGGCAAGGAAAAAAGGGATAGATCACATTAGAAGACTCCTCATTCAAATGAAGGATAATTTTGTCCTATGTTCTAATGTTAGTGATGAAGATGATAAGTTTGGGCAATCAAAGGACATGGTACAATTTGAGGTTTCTTCATGTGTTGTGGAGGTTGATCATTCTTTTGTGGAGGATGATATTGTTGGTGATGACACTCTTAGTGGACTAGCCACTCAAGAGTTGTTCTTGGAGGGTAATGAAGGTATCCACAACCCATCTTTGGATTGGTTACCTATGACATATAATAGGTGCTATCTACTTGTTGGTTGGTGACTTGATCTTTTTAGATTCTTCATTGATCGATGGCTGTCTTACTTGGGTTTTCATTGTACATTCATATTTGGCATGGTTTACATCAGCTATTGAGTTGATTCAGCAGGATGTGTTTGTGCTACAAGAACTATTTGGTGATGTTTGGGACATTACACAGATCTTCACTTGGGATCCAGGTGGAGGAGATTTTTACTTGTTGCTGAGATTGCTTGGGGACAAGCAATTTTAGGGAGGGTGGACTGTAATGTCCCCTTTTTCATGAGCGATGGATTTTAGGGGAATTAGCCTATTCCTGATCCTTGTAGGCTAATGGAGCTTGATAAGAGGGTCATTTGGCAGATACCTAGTTGATTGGTTGGCTCGTTTCATGATTCAGTCTACATATGGAGGTGTTCTAATGATTTCTTGATATGTTTCTATTTTTAGAAACCTCATGTTATAAAGTAATGTTATGTTTGCACTTTATGTTATGAATAATTATTTTATTATAAAGTGCAAAATAATAAAATAATAAAATAAAATAAAATAATATTCCTTCTAGAAGGTGACTTGGGAAAGTTCTAGAAGGAGGCCGACCTCTTGAGGAAAAAGTATAAATAGACATCATGGGCTTCATGCTCATCATCCAGATTTGTTGTTGTTGCTGTTTGTTGTTTGATGGTTGTGGAGCCTAGGGTTTCTGCAGTTGTCTTTGGCCATTGAGAACAAAAACTCTCAATTGGTGAGCAATTTTGAGGGTGTGAAATATCACTTGAATTATTGCAGTTGGGAGAAAGTTACTTCAGACTTTCTATTTGAGCTTCATTGTAAAACTTTGTGGCCATTGGCCAAGTTTTTGTATGACTCGATTTGATGAATTGTTGGAGATATTTTTGGTGATCAAAGTCTTCATCTTTTGGCCATATTAGGGTTTGATTTGCAACATTCTTCATTTCCAGATTTCTAATATATTTCTTTCAGTTATCTTTAAGTCTGCATAAAGCCACGATTTTGTTTATTGAACCTACAATATTCATCAATTTTGATCTTGAGTTAGAGTGCTAGAATTCCAAAGAGCTAGAGACTATCGTTGGAGCTTCATGAGATCTTTAGAGGCTGATCAATAATTAATTTTTTGAGGTCTGCAATACAGGGGCGATTTTGGCATGAGAGCACAAATAAATTCATAGAAATTCATTCACACATCTTTGGCACGTGGGTATTTGGGCGAATCCCTTCTTGAAGCTTGGCAATGAAGATCAATGATAGTAATTGAAGGTTGCAGCTGTGATATATTTATTTTGAAGGTCTGAAAGTTACAGTAGGGGCGGCTCAGCTTTGGTTCATTATTCATCACATACAAGGTGTTCATTTATTGATATATGCTGGCTACTTCATCTCCCACACAAGGCGACTCAACCAGGTTATTTATGTTGTCTTGTATTCGATTTTATGCATATATGAACATGTGTAAGAGGCTGCAATTTGTACTTAGAAATTGTTAAGTTGCATAAGTATGATGCCAAGAATCTTGGCCAATTTGTAATCAGCTTTGTATTTGAATGACATTTGAAATCAAGGAGTAATAAGTGGTTGTTGTTGTGCAATCAAATATCATAGTAATCAGCATTAGAGTTTGCATACCAACTATTTGTTAAAATTACCAGTTGGTTGTAGGTGTTCATTTTTCATGCTTATATCATATATAAGCATTGAATATTGCCAAAATAAGTTGCACATTCATGCTAGGACATTGTTTAGTCAATTTAGAGTCATTTGTAAGCATTCTCATTGATGCTAATTGAAGAAAAGAGTCATTAAAGCAAACTGAAATGTTATATCAGTCATATGACCCTTGTATGCAAAGTGTTTGACAAAATTTCTTGAGCTCTTTATCAACATTTTGAGGTCAGATTTGAGCAGGGTCATTACATCACAACACCTTCACAAGATGTCATAATTTGAATGTTTAGGACCTAATGTGAATGCATAAGTTACATTGCAACATTAAATCAAAGCAAGATAAGTTAAACATCACAAGAGAAAGACCTAAATAACCATGAAAATGTCACTAATCCATTTTTCTATGGTACACTAGACAAGCTAAACTACTCAATCACAATAAAAAAAAACACTTAAGAATAGGAATATAAGAGATTCATAAACAATACTGGCATTCAATGACACCCATATTAAACCACCTAATTATAGTAATTAAGGTGGATTTTCCCAAATTGATAATTAATTTAAGTTCTTCATTTAACATAATATAGCATTCAAATTTTTTTTGTAAATGGCTTGAGGGACCTCCAATTTATAAACTTTTTGATACTATAATGTAGGGTTAGGATGCAAAATTATGATCAGTGGCTTATAGTGCATGTGTTTTCCAAAGGAAGTAGAAATTAGCAAGTGAATTATTGATATTTGCTAGAAAGGGAGGCTCCAAGGGGTTAGGAAGGTCAAAGGTTGGAATTAAGGATGGGGGAGAGTGGATGTCATGGGTTTGATGGGGTACGATAAGGTACTTTGGAAATATTTTTAAAAATGTAAATTTTGGAGTGTCCCATTCTTCCAAGGACATGGGAAATTCTAAACTTAGATTTATTAGTAATTGGAAATTTACCCCATGCCCCAAGTTCATAGGAGAAATTTAAAATTAGAATTTAGAATGCAATAGAATATTTGGCCATACCCTCAAGCACCACTTATCATGGACATGCCATGGCAAGTGGATTCTCATGGTGACATAGATGAGTCAAACCTTAATTAATCATTGATAAACTTTCACAAATTATTAAATGGGGATTAGGTTATAGTGGAGGATTAGGGTGGATAATGCAAAGTGAATAAAATAGATTTACTTAAATAAATCGGAATATTTATTTAATTTGGTAAGAAATGTGATAATGGTTGAGGAAAATAACTATTAGATAAATATTTACCAAGGGTTTAGACTTTAGGAATGAATGGGAGAAATAATTTAAGATGATGAATGGGGATGACAAAATTGTTAATAAATATTAATTTAATAATAAAAGCATTATTAATATATATGTCAAAGATAAGGGTGATCAAATGTAAATGATAAATTATAGAATAAATAATTAAAAGAAATAAGGTGTCAATTTTAGGTGTCTATAGACATAAACAAAGAATCTGATCACATTTCCTACTCTTTTCTATAAATTTTTTGGAAGAATTTAGTTTCCAAGATAAAATCATAAATCTCTTAAATAGTTGCATTTTCATTCCTATATTTTTAATTCTCATCAATGACTACTTATCATTTTTTTTTCTTGTAGAAGAAGATGTCTATGAAAGGAGACCATTTACCTCCCTTTGTATTTATTTTAATGGTTGAAGTGTTTGGAAAATATATTTTTTTGCTATGGTTTTTTCTTCCCTAGGGTTATTCCATTTGGAATATTTTTTTCAAGTGTATATATTTGCTAAAAAATGAAACAATTTGGAAAGTAAGAAATGGGACTGCTAAGTTAATATTTGGAATAATTTGTGGTATAATAAATATCCTATCTACTCTTTATTAGCATGTTTTTCCTTAGGATTGGTCTTTAAAGATTCCTATGGTTCCTTGATGTTTGATTACTAGGAGGTTGGTGACGACTAGAAGGTTCGTATTTTTTTGTATTCTTCCCTCAATCATAAGGGTCAAGTGGTGGCCTTTAAAAGAAAAATTTCAGCCATCTATGACAATTTCTATATAACCCAAATAGATATATTATACAAACAAGTACTTAGAATCCATATTACAAAAGAGTAGAAAACATACCATGAAATGGTTACATAAGATATACCCTAGGAAAACCATCAAGATATAAAAACCAAACCTCCAAAAGGATCCATTACTCATGTATTATTCAACAACTAGATCATTACAATATATCTTTATAGTCAAACATCAAGAGAATAAACTCTATAGTTAGCATGTATTGGATCAAGGAATCAAAGTGTTTTGTGTGCTCCATAAAGGTACCTACAAAAATAATGAAGGTGTCCATCATCTCAAACATTAATCCTTTCATCCATCATGAAAATGCATAAACACTAATATCCCATCCAAAGAGATATCACACTAAAGTTATCACATAGAAGCATATAAGTCCTTCCTCAAATTGATATCCCAACACAAACACTAAATACAATGGTAACAAATATGCATTAATAGTAGTTAATAAATAATCACCATAGTTAAAATAGAAACGGCAACAAGTTTCTAACACATCCAACTATCCATA
This sequence comes from Sequoia sempervirens, assembly GCA_007258455.2. Lineage (NCBI taxonomy): Eukaryota > Viridiplantae > Streptophyta > Pinopsida > Cupressales > Cupressaceae > Sequoia > Sequoia sempervirens. Next base: position 407,337,636 of record VDFB02000003.1, read on the forward strand.
CCACAAAAACAAGATATACATATCATAACAGGTAATCCTCATGCCATCAAAATACCCAATCCATAACATGCAAGCACAAGATCCATGTATCAAACTTGTCAATAAAGAACATACATCTAAGAATTCCCACTACATAAGTAATGTGAAATATTTAAAATGATCTAGGTATCCAAATATACATCAATAGAATCACATATAAAGTGTAACAAATATCATGTAGTATCAAAGAACATCCAAAAATATATATAAAAAATGTAAATAAATATGTTGCAATACTCACCATTATTCTCCATAACTATCCCAAGTTCTCCACACCCAAAAAAATTAAGAGGTAAATGAACCTCAACATTTTTACAATATAAAAATAAACATATGACTAGAAAAACATAGTGATGACCATAACTCTACACAAACCTCAAATATAATGTCATGTGAATACAAATAGCTTGGAATAATAATATGACCAAAGAGAAAACCTACAAATCAAATAATGTAGCATTTCCTTCTACACATACCTCCAAATGCTCTAGTTTTGATAAAAATTATCTCCATAAAACCATAAAGAGACAAGCATTTTCTACATATAACCATAACGAATATGTCAGCCTCTCAAACAAACAATTAATTCCGAAGCCAAGGGAATAAGCCCGATAACATATCCTAAACTCCTCATCAATGAATGATATCATAAATAAACTCATATGCATAAGGAGATAAACATGCCAACACTCAAATAATCCTCCAATACTAGTCTAACCATAGCTTAGGATCTATGTCCATTAGGGGATAAAGCATAAAACATAATGCATCTAAAAAATAAGAATTTGAAATACCTCTTAGATGACTATCTATTTGGTAGACTAAGAGCGATGAATTGGAATGCTCCTCTAGGATAACCAAGTCATAATGAATCACTCCAAGAACAATCTCCTCTATAGATGATCATGTGATCGTGTCCATACCTAGCTATAGAATCCTTGGTTTTCCTATTGAAGCCTCGTCAAAGTAATCATCTCAACATATGATCTCAATAAACAAGAGATATCCAAGCCTTACCCAAATCTCCAAGTATCCATGAGCACTTGAAACTAATCAATCCATGGTAATCTCCAACTATAACATAGCACCATCATGAAGCTATAAATAAAATGACCAATGTACTCAGTACTAATAGAACCAACAAGATCAATGTCAAAGATCTAATTGTAGAATCATGGATCCAATCATGATAAATTTATTTGCAACTAAGAAAATTACTTTCTATGAGCTCCCACTATTTTAATATGATGCTTCATATGCATTATTATATGGAATGTTAGTGTTGGTTACACCTAGACTCCATATTATGTAGGTTAAAGCTTATATTTCCTATGTGATTTCCTTAAGTTTACACAAATATGTTGGTGAGATGTTGATCTTTTGGAATTATGTTCCCCTCAACATGATAATTTAAAATCCCTTAGTCTATTTGAGAATATAAATTTATACATGACCTAGTGAATAAAATTACTAAGTCCCTATTTTAAAAAATTATGAATATTATAGGGTCACTCCATGAAATAAAAATATAGATAAAATTCATTGATCCATGATCGATTTGGTAGTTCTTCTACCCGTCCATCATTTACTATTATACCTAACAATAGTTTAGAATATTTAAATAGTACATTATTGAATAACACTTTGAGGCATTTGATCTAGTCATAATTGCTCGCATATTTTTTCATGATCTACAATTTGTTGGTTGTATTATACATTTATTACATGCTACACCATTGGATTCTCTCAATGTATTGGAAAGAAACAAAATTTGTAAATTACATCCTAATAAAAATGTGTTTTAGATGTAAATATGCATCACACTTTTACCTATGAGGTTCCCATGTTTTTATCATGTCAATTTTTTCTCCTATCACTTGATTTGTGGACCCAATGAACTCATTAGATAAAAATCATATCATTCACACATCATTTTTTAATTCTTGATCACTTCCTATAATATCAAGGAGCCTTTGAGTGATGTTATCTTTTAAAAATTTAATCATTATTGGGTGGTGTTATCTAAACATCTAATCATTCTTAATGTATTCTATGGAGATTAAATGAAACACAAAAACAAATACAAAATTAAAATTCAATCAATCAATTTAACTTAAGATGAAAATCTCATAAAAGACTTAAGTATATTTATTTCAAAGATGAATTCTTTACAAATATATAAGATATAATACTTTTAAAGATTTATCTATAAACATGTAAATTTTTATATTAATATTTTTTTTTACTTTTTATTTATTTGTAAACTTGATAGAAAAAAACCAACAATAGGTGTATGTCACACCTTGTAAGATATGTTTTTTTTTATTTTTGAGTTTTCATAGTGATTTTCAACGATCCTTAAAAATTTTGAATCCTTGACATTGGAGCATGCCTACATGGGTCTCATGAATAATGTAAGGGGATACATTAATGAAATTTCATAAACATTATATCTTTGTTTAAATATATCCTTTTTTCATGTTGACTTAATATTATTATCTTTTTTGTCATCTTACACATGTTTTCATATAACTTACATAAATATTTTAACACTTTTGTTACAACATATTGTTGGTTAACTTTATTGTGTGTCTATTAGTGTGAATATTTATTATTAATTATATGTACATAAAAAAAATATTTTTCTAATAAATTTAGAAATAAGAGAATATTATACAAAAGTGTAATGATAAAATTTCTATTCCATGTTATATTGTTTTGTTAAATTGAACTTATTCCCCTAGTTTTTGTCCATCTCAATATACACATATTCCCACATATTTAGTCCCCACCTCAATTTTAAAATTCAAAATTTGATTGACTAAATCAAATTGAATTAATTAAATATACATTTTACAAAACTTGATATTATGTACTAATATATAAAATTGGACAACGAAATTCAGACTACTGTAGTCCAGGTTGTCATAGCTCGCATTGACGAAGCCCTCCCTAGAAAATATGGGATACCCACAGACTATGTTCGACATTCTTTCGCAGCCGGTGACCTTGTACGCTGCTCAAGCCCTGGACTACTCACCGCCCCCTACGCTGAAAGGTGCAATTCACTTCATGAAAGCCCTGCCGCTCGATTTTGAGCTACAACGTGGTGGGGCAAGTGATCGAGCATCTGACCGAGACAGCCTACGGGCGCTACACTAAAGAAAATATTGTTGCTCCCTTTGGAATCAGAGGCATACAATTGGAGCACGCATAGCTGCAAAGATGGATGGAGGAGGTTATATAGGGGAGAGGATCTAGTAGTTGTGCACCCTAACTTCGCGCTTTTAATTATCCTACATAGAAATTTCAAATCACTCCCAATTTTTTACAGCAGCTTACTTGGCAAGTCCCCTGCTTATAACTAAGGTTTCAAGGCCACATCATCAAATATGATGCCACATCAACATGCTTTTTTCAAGGCATCCAAAAGGCCAAAAAGTTCGACCAATACTCGTGCATTCACCCAGGATAGTTGGAGCGATGTGGCATCACATGATTGATTGAGTTTTAGATCAAAGGAATACATTTTGTTTAATAATGGATAGTCAAGTCACAACTATTGGGAATTATATAAAACTACTGTACAACTATTGGACATTATAATAATAACATACTATCTTTAGGAACATGGAGGCACATGAGTGCGGGCACGTGGGAAAAGAGGGGACCAAGCAATGGAAATGGAGGTGGAACAAGATCAGAGAAATCTTAGGCGAATCAGGAGTTGGCATCGAGTAAGAAGCAAGGTGAGGATGATCAGGACGAGGTGGACTCCAGAAACAAAATCTAGGTGGCCGAGTGGAAAGGATATTATGGTGGGTAATCATGTGGATTCCCCTGCTGGTCAAAAAAATGAAAAAGCTAAATATGTGGTGGGGACCACTGGCGGCATTGGAGGTAATTGCAAACCATGGACTTCTCTGTTTGGGGTAAAACCAAATGGAAAATCATCTTCCCTCCGGTGCAAAATTTCTCTTCCCCAGAAAAATGTAAGTTTGCAATTTATGTGCCAGATTTGTTAATTGATCATAATATTACTTTAATGGAAAGAACCCTGGTTGGGAAGTTTATGGGCCCTAGACCAAACATTGAAGTGGTCAGGGAGTTCATCAAAAATAAATGGAGAACGAATGGAAAAGCCTCAGTTGCAACACTTCCAAAGGGTTTCTTTGTGTTTGAATTCACTTGTAGAGAGGACATCTTGGCTGTTAGAAGTGGGGGTCCTTGGGTTATAGGGAAATCTTCCCTAGCTCTAAAGAAGTGGTCCTCTAACTTGGACCTTTCAGACTCCATTTTTGAGAATGTCCCAATTTGGGTCAGACTTGCGGGCCTTCCCCTAGAATACTAGAATGAGGATATCTTTTATGGTATTGCGAGTTCCTTTGGTGAGCTCCTTTCTATTGATTCAATGACAGCTGCTAGAAAGAGGTTGGTATTTGCAAGAATATGTGTAGGGGTCTCTCAGAATGCTAACCTTCGCTCATCGATCAAGATCTAGTCAAAACTGGGGTCCTGGTTGCAGGATATAGAGTTTGAAACCATCTTGTTGCCTATTTCAAATGTAGAAAATCTGGGCACTGGGCTAAGAAATGCCCCTTAAATACCACCAAAGAGAAAGAGAAACTAGCTGGTTCTTTGAAATCGGTATGGTGAAAGAAATCAGGAGGAGATAGCTTTGAAAATAAAGATTTTAATGGTCCGAGCACTTCTAATGAGGCTGAAGTGGACAAGGAAAATAAGGGAGAGGATCCGCTAGAACCCCAGCATAAGAATCTTGTGAAGACTTTACCTATTAAAGAAAATGAATCCAATGAGGATCAGTCAGCTGGGGAAGAAAAAATGAATCAAGATGCTAACCCCTTTTCCCATGAACTAATCCCAACAGAGAAAAATAATGAGACCCCAGGTTTGAAGGATATTCCTATTCAGGGTTTGTCCTTGGAACTGAACATCCCTCTCCCTTCCTCTGAAGTTCTTTTTCCTTTGGGTGTAGAGCACTTTACGGTTCCTAACTCCTTTGAAGTGGTTAAGGACTCCTTCAAAAACTGAGACCATTCAACTGAACTTTCTAGTAACTTCTCATCTTTTCATTTGAATGGTATCATGGAGACATTACCCTAGGAACAAAGGCTCCTAACTGACAAGGAATGGGAATCTAGTAAAGAGACAGATAGCCAAGAAGAGATTGATGAAGAAGAGATCTTATCAAAGAAAAAGAAAGATAAAAACAAACAATGGAAGACTGCAAGTGGTATTTCTACTAGATCAAAAGCAAAGGAAAACTGTGGAGCATCAAAGAACTCTCGAGGGAAAAAATCTATTAAATGGACAAGAGAGCATAATAGATTTTAGGATATAGTAGATGGGTCTCAGAAAACCATCCCAGAATGCCTCAAATCCCTTGGTAATTCATGAAGATACTGTCTTGGAATATCAGGGGACTCAATAGCCCCCACAAGCAGGATGTTCTATGCAATTTTGTTAGAGATCACAAGCCTGATATTTTTCTTATTCAGGAGATGAAAATTTCAAAGGAAAAAGTAGAAAAGGTGAAACTATTTCAGCACTTTAGTACTCATGGAAACAATTCGAACGACGCTTCTGGAGGTATTTCTACCTTCTGGAATAGTCACATAGTCAAAGGGGATCTGATTTTGGAAGGCGCAAACCATATTGCTACTAGATTCACACATATTACAGATAATTTCAGTTGGATCCAATTGAACATCTATGCCCCTAATGGAAAAGGACTGAGAAAACCCTTTTGGATGGAGTTGGCTGCCTTTAGGAGGATTTTTGATAGAGAGTCTTGGGTTGTTATGGGTGACTTTAATACACCCTTAATGAATGGAGAAAAATTTGGAGGTTCCCAGATCAATGCGAAGAGCAAAGAGGATCTTCAAAATTTCATTGACAACTAGGGGCTGATAGATCTGGATTTACATGGAGCTTCCTATACCTGGTCGAATCGCAGAAAGGGGATGGATCTTATATGGGTTAGATTAGATAGATCTTTAGTTTCCAATCATTGGTTTTTTTTTATTACTGTTCTCTTAAAGCTCTCTCTAGGATTAGATCTGACCATTTCCCTATCAGTTTTGTTGCGGATCCTATAAAAAAGAAGAAAAATATCCCTTTCAGAGTTGAAAAAATGTGGTTCTCTCATCCTTCTTTTAAAGAGGAAATTAGGGAATGGTGGAATATAAGTATTTCTGGTACTGCTATGTTTAGAATAGCTAAAAATCTAAGGGAAGTGAAATGTAACTTGAAAAAATGGAAAAAGGAGTCCTTTGGGAACATCTTTAGGATCAAATCTGACCTCCAAACATAATTGGGGGAGATTCAATATAAAGTCCAGAAGGAGGGATATTTGAATGATACAAATGAAAGAGAGAATGAGTTACTCATTAAGATGCATGACATTATTGGAAAGGAGGAGGAGTTCTGGAGGCGAAGATCTAGAGCTTTATGGTTATCTGCAATTGACAAAAATACCAGGTACTTTCAACTTTCGGCCTCAAAACACAGAGCTATCAACAAAATATCTCAAATTGAAGTGAATGGTACCAGGTATGAGGAGGAGGAGGATATTAGAAAGCATGTTGTTACATTCTTTAAAAACCTTCTTTCTGAGAATGATGAAATTAACCAAAATGATCAGGATCATTTAATAGAGGCTATAATGAAAGTTATCAACTAGGAAAATAACTCAATGTTGTCTGCTATCCCTACCAATGAGGAAGTCAAGAGGGTTGTTTTCTCCTTTGATGGGAGTAAAGCTCCAGGTCCGGATGGCTTCCCTTTGTTTTTCTTCCAATGGTTCTAGGAGATTGTTGGAGACGATGTGGTGAATGCTGTAAAATAATTTTTTGGATCTAGAAGTCTCCTAAAAGACTTGAATGCCACCTTCCTAGTTCTAATCCCTAAGAAGCTTGGAGCGATAAACTTTGAGGCCTTCAAACCCATAAGCCTCTGTAATTCAATCTATAGAATCATCTCTAAGGTTTTGACTTCTAGACTCTTAATTCTTTTGCCTTCTTTGATTTCACCTCAACAAAATGGATTCGTTCCTGGTAGACAAATCCTTGAATCTATTGTTACTGTGCATGACAATATCCATTCCTTGGTGGAATCTAATACTGAAGGCTTTTTGTTAAAGCTTGATATATCAAAAGCCTATGACAGAGTTGACTGGATTTTCTTATTTAAAATTTTAAAGGCTTTTGGATTTTAAAATAGGGTTCTTCAAATGGTGGAACAACTTGTGTCTACTGCTTCTATTTCTGTTATGGTTAATGGATCCCCTACTACTTTCTTCCAAAGTACTAGAGGTCTAAGACAAGGTGATCCTATTTCTCCTATTTTATGCACTATCACGGCTAAAAGTCTTGGCAGAAACTTGAAAAAGCTGATTGAGAATAGATCCCTTCTTGGTCTCAACCCTTCCTCTAGCAACCTGGTTTGTTCTCATCAACAATTTGCTGATGATACTATGCTAATGGGTAAAGCCTCGGTCTCAAAAGGTAAAACTTTGAAATCTCCGCTCGATAAATATGGGAGAGCATCTCGACAACTGATTAATAATAAAAAAAGTTCTTTGTTCTTTTTCAACACCTCGGCTCACAGACATACCAAAATTTCTAGAATCCTTGGTTGTAGGGTGGACTCCTTGCCTGCCACCTATCTTGGCTTACCCTTAAGCCTTAAACCTCCTAAATCCTTTTGGATTTCTTTGGTCGAGAGGTTTAGCAAGAAGTTTGCTAGTTGGAAAGGAGCTCTGTTAAGTCAAGTGGGCAAACTTCAACTCCTCAAAGCTACTCTTCATAATTTTTTGATCTATGCTCTAAGCCTCTTTAAGATTCCTGCTAAGTTTATGGATGCCATAGAAAAGATTTAAAAAATATTTCTTTAGTCGGGTGTTGAAGAAAAGAAAAGACTACCTTTAATTGGATGGGATCTGGTGTGCAGACCAAAAAAGACCGGAGGATTAGGTCTTAGAAGAATTAGAATGGCTAACAAGATCCTTCTAGCAAAAAAAATATGGAGAATTTTCTCATCTTCAGGTGAATGGAAAGATATCCTAGCTAGCAAATATTTAGAGAATAATTGTTCTCTTATTATTCTGAAAGATTCCCATCTTCTTCCTAGAGGTTCAAACAGCTGGAATAATCTAATCAATGGAAAAAATATTGTGGACTCTAGAACTGGTTGGCAAGTTAGAAGTGGAAACCAAACTAGATTCTAGGAGGATAGATGGCTATTCAAGGAGCCCCTTATAAAAAAATGATTCCTTGAGTGGGTGGGCTTATAATTTCAAAGCCCGTTTCAGTTCTTATGTGAAAGACTATAGAGTGAATGGAAAATGGGTGGATCTGTGTCTTGTCAGTCAGGCTCTTGCTCCTATTCAGTCTTCTTTGTTGGCTGTTAGACTTTGCTCTGATCAGTTGGAAGATCATCTTGTCTGGATTGATGAACCCTCAAGCAACTATTCTATTTCATCTGCCTTTTCCAGGATTACTTCCTCCCAAGACTCTCCTCCCTTCTGGTCGAAGGCTTGGTTCAAACATTTGGTCCCTAAAATCAACATCTTTTTCTGGATCCTTCTCCAAAATAAGGTGCTCACAATTGATAACCTTTGCAAACACGACTTTCAAATACCTAATAGATTTTTTCTTTGTAAGATGGATGCTGAGTTAGTGCGTCATATGTTCCTTCATTATCCTTTTGCTGCCTCAATCTGGGAAAAAATAATAAGTTTTTGGCATCTTTCTTGGGTTTTTCCCTCATCCATTAAAGACTTCTTCCTTCAATGGAAAGCTCTAACTCACAATTTTGTTCTCAGGCTTTTATGGGATTTCTCTCTCCCTCATGTTACTTGGGGTCTTTGGAAAGAATGCAACAAAAAAATTTATAAAGATAAGGAAGCTCCGGTGGATATTGTTTTTGATAAAATTATCAGATTTTTGAAAGAAAATGTCAATTTTATCTCCCAGAAGGTTAGCAATTCTGAGAAAGTGGCTCACTCGTCCTATGACCTTATAGTTTCCAAGGAATGGAATACAAGCCTTGATTTTCCTTGCGCCCCTAAAAAAGCCAAGAAGGATAGAGAGGGTGTTTGCTGGTCTTTTTCGCCTAATGGATGGGTCAAAGCTAACTTTGATGGTGCGGCTAAATGTAATCTGGGGGCGGCGGGATGTGGTGGAGTCATAAGGGACTCCTTTGGCAATTTTCTAGGTGCGACGACCACTCCTCTTGGTTCCCAAACCAATCACTTTGCGGAGGTTTCTGGCGCTTTCCACATTATAAATTTAGCTCAAAGTCTTAACTTTAAAAACCTCTGGCTTGAAGGTGATCCCAAAAATATTATTGATTGCCTTTGTGGCAAGTCCCCCCCCCTCGTGGACAATAAAATCATGGATTGATGACGCCATCTCGATTCTTGCTAAGTTTGACAAAATTAAAATTTCACATGCCTATAGAGAAGCCAATGTTGTTGCGGATTTTTTTGCTAATGAAGGGGTTAGGAGTAATGATCTGAGCACTTGGCTAAATTTTAGTGATCTAAGTGTTAATGTTCATGCTTTATTGAATTATGATAAATCACATGGACAAGAGGCGTGTCATCTCTTTAATGAGGACATGATGGAGCTTTCACATCACAATCATTAGATTGTATGGGACCGAGCTCGGTTGCTTAGTCTGCAAGGTGGCTTGGCACGCTTTGTGGGTTCTTAGATTTGGCGGGACCAGTTCTAGTAAAGATTTCGTCTCTGTCTTCCCCACTGTGTCTGCCAAGATGGGTGGAGATAGGAAAAGAATTGAGCCAGACAGCTATGAGATGCACACAAAAAATGTTAAGGCTTGGAATAAAGTTAAAAGTGCGGGGTTACTTCCTTTCCTGGAGAAGCTCCATGGATCCAATCAGGAGGCTACGAATCTTTTTGAGAAAAATTGGAATAATGGGGATCTTACCCTTTTTGGTAGAAAAGTTGAGCTCAATGAAAACTTGATAGTTGAAGTGACAGGAATGTCTACTGATGGGAAGAAGTTTTTCAGGGATAGGGTTTTTTATGACGATGTCATCATTAGATTTCCAAAAAAAAGAAAGAAAGAATTAATTTGGTGAAAATTGCTAACAGCTACTTTGAAGCCGACACCATAAAAGCCCTATGGAGAAAGGTTCTACGTGTTATCATGGAGTACATAATTGTGGATGGTCATTTCACCAGGGTCTACGGTTATCACTTTGCCCTGCTCAACCACTTCCGCTACAAGGTAAGGGTTTCTTTCCCCTACTATCTTCTCTGTTCTTTGAGGAAAAGTTTGGATGACCATAAGAAAAACCCTAGAAGATTCCCTATTTTGCATACAGGCTTGATTAGATTAATTGTGGAGCATTACCAAAAAATTCTTGTCCCTGCTAATCTAGAAGCCTCCCCTAATTCTAAGGAAGACAGTACTGAACCCAATTGCTTGAGGTTTTTTCCCAATTTAAGTCCAGCTAGAACTATCCTTAGCCCACCTGGTGTCCATTGTGGCAAGATTAACCCTAACCCACTTACTGTTAAAGCTTGTGTCGTGCTTGAGCTGGGAAGCCCCTCCCTCAAAACCAGTTTTGTTGATAAGAATACCTAGGTTAAAAACCTTGTCTCATACTCTGAAGATTCCCTTGACTCTGAGGCATCTGGTGCTAACAATATTGAGCCCTCTGCTGACCTGTCATTGGATAGAATTGCTAGAACTAGATCCCCTATTACTCCTGGCCCTGCCAATACTTGTTTCAACATTGATAGGGATCCCTCTGTAGATATGGTGGGCCCATAGAAATAATGTTGATATCCATTTCAAATATTGAAATGGACTTTCAATAAAGAAATTAATGAGCTAAGATAAAAATTGGGCCTTCAAAGTAAATTGGAAGAGTACAAGGTGCCAAGGTAGCGATTGATTGAAAAGAAAGAGGAATTGAAACAAATGAATTACGGTCTCGAGAAAGATACTTTCGGGACCAAAGGCTGGCAAGAACAAAAATGTTGGAAATTGAGGTGGAAAATGAAAAATACTATCAAAATTATTGTTAAGGCAAAGGAAACAATCGTGTAATGGCCGGAACCTGGCATGCATCATTATTAATGCCATGGTAGAAACTAGACAAAGCCCAACAAAGGGTCACGGTGGTTGACTGGAGGATTCAATGAAAACCATGGGGTGGATCTCTTTGGCATTTCTAAGAGAACCGAGGAATAACTTTGAAGAGGAAGGCTCCCCACTCAGCATATGATTCAAACTTTTAGAAAGGGGTTTCATGATATCACGAGAACACGGAAGTAGAGACAAAGTGCGTCCCTAAGACCTTTGGGTTAATTGATGCAGTTTTAGTTTGTTGTCCTTATTTAGCTTTTGCTTGACCTTTCTGGTCTATTGCGGTTGGTTGTTGCTTGCTCCGTCCTTTACCTTTTGGGCAGCTGGTGTTTTCTATTGGACTTTTGTTTCCTTTCTTTATTTTTGTAAACTTTGTGGTTCCAGGTCCCTATAAAACCCGTTTTACCCTTTATCAAAACTATTGGACATTATATAAACAACTACTATCACAACTATTAAAACATGCTCAACTACTAGGTCCTCTCCCCTAGCTCATGGTCACAACAAACAAGACAGTTTTTGGTCTCCATATTCACATTTATTGATGTAGTATCTTATATACCCAATTATCTTTGTAAATATATATTCATCCATATTAAAATAATAGTCATCTTAAATTTTTGCATTCCTCAATTGTGTCTTTACTACAATGGCTTGTTCATGTTATTGTATCTTGGAAACTTTGATCCATTATATAAATTTTATATATTTAAATAAACATAAATAGTTTTTGATAGTTAATTCAGGGTGAAATTATTGTGAGATATTTGAATTCCATGACATTCATTCAATGAGTTGTATCTATTTAAGACCTCAACCCTAATCTATTTCCATTTTAAACATTTATTTAATTGAAATTATTAGCATCAATCATCTTTCTTACTTGGTGTAGGATGTTGGTGTCAAGATATTTTTGAGTATAGCATACTATTAAATATATCCACCCAAATATGATCATCATGGGCTATTCATGGTTTATTGTTTGAAACTAAGAAAATTACTTTTTTGTGTTTTCACTATATTTTTATATAATGCTTCATATATAGTTTTTAGGGAAAATTAATGTTTATTACAACTAGACTCTAGATTATGTAGCTTAAAGCTTAGATTTTCCACACAATTTTATTAAGTTTAGACAAAGTAGTGGTAAGATGTTGATCTTAAGGTATTATATTTCCCGTAACATGATAAATTTAAAACCCCTTGGTTCATTAGGATTTTAATTTAGACAACACTTCGAATACAAATTTTTAGCCCTTGTTTAGACAAATCAATAATATTAGAGGGTCACTAAAAGAAATCCAAAAATTAGATCATATTCATAGATAAAAGATCTAGTTGGTAGAATCCATCTTATACTAATATACCTAATAATATTTTAGAAAATATTAGTGGTATGAAAGGAAGAAATTATTGAAGAACACCCTAGGACAATTGATCTAGTTATAATTGCTCACACATTTTTTCATGATATACAACTTGTTTTATATTATAAATTGTCGTGTCCCTAATTTTCAATAAGTTTAGGCCAACATGATTCTAGAAACTCATGTTTATAAACACTATTTAATAAATAATCAAATAATAAAAATTTCCTTGTCACCGACCTACCTTTTGATCGGCACCTAATTAGATTTAAAATTGAATTCTAAATATTTTTATTGTTCTATTGGCCAACTTCAATTGAAGTTGGGTGTTAGCATTAGTATTTAATCAAGATCTTTCCAACATTCAGATCATCATGAGTTTTGGATTCAATCTCTGGTTGGTGATTGAGGACGTAGTTGCTCAAACCCAAAACCCTAGGTCAGGACATAGTTTAGGCCAAGAAAACTTGTGAATGATCTTCAATTCATCTATTTCTCTTTCAGTCATATTCTCATCCATCCAATTCATTGTAGGATCATATTAAGAGGGGACGATTTCATCTGCCATCCAGGGAGAGCCATTGGCTTTGGCCGACACCATTTGGGTACTCTCTGCCATCGAGTTTATGATAAGCGATCACATTATACACACAAGCGAGCTCAACCAAGTGACACTTCCAGTTGGGAGCAAGGCAACACATAGGCCTTAAGGCGAAACCATCCACTGGTAGCGAGCATCTACATCAACACTCAAATCTTAGAAAGGATGTGATATACCTGGAGTCAACTGATCTTGACAAGGGTGCATCAAGGAGGCAACGACAATCATTAAGATCGTTGGTTAGGATCGAGCATCATCAATAGTGATATTTAAATCACCTATAGTGATGCCACCTTTTGGAAGAGCTTACATCACATTTCATACAACAACTTGTAGAGTAAATCATCTTTGGGTACAATTCGCAAATATACCATGTAATCGTTCCTAAATATGAGAAATTCAATTATACCAGTATATGCCTCATTGTTGGTTGTGAGTTTGTAGTTCGAAATTTTTCAATAACTTGGTTAGAATTGGATGTTCAATAAACTGGAAATTTTTTGTGTGTTCTTTCATTGGATCATATAATTTTTTTTTCTGTGTGTTCCCTAGCATCTTACAATGGTATGAAAGCCACAAGACCTACCAACTTGTGGGAGAAGTCTTATTCGATTAAGTCAAAGGGATATTTGAGCTATAAAGTGAGAGAAGATGAAGGGTAATGTGGGATCATCATGGAAAAATAGACCCTTGAGGCAAAAACATAGGGCACCGAAGTTAGGAAACTTGACGTGAAAAATTGAATAAGTTATCTATATTATTTCAAAAGTATGCAAGAATAGAATATGTAGAAAATTGAATGTAGTTTTTAAATTACTACGTTTATTTTAAAAAAAGTTAAAATCTATTTGGCAAAAATTTGAAATTTCAAGGCAATAGTACTTAAATTTAAGGGAAAAATAAGTAGTGTCCTGCTTGACCACCCTAACCACAATAAAATGATAAAAAAATTTATAATATTTTAGATATAAGTAGAGGACTCATGTCCCAATGTGATGCATATTTTTGTAATTGTTTTCCAAGTAAACAATTAATTATGATTTTTTATTACAACTTTTAAAAAAATATAAACTCAGATGTTTGACCACTTAACTTGGTCAAAAAACTTCATGAAATTAAATTTTTCTATTTTTTAATCGTGATAGTATGTGAAGTATAGAATGTGACACATGTTTTGGATTCAAAAAATGTGATACCTGCTTGAAAGCTATAGATGTTTTTCAATTAGGACTTTTAGTCTAGTTAAATAGAAAAATGAATAATAATTACTTTATTAAATTAAAAAGTAAAGAATAATTTATATTGGTGGAAAGTTGAGAATCTCCTTTAAAAAACCTTTTCTCCTCATCAATTTTGGGTAAAAAAAGTCATCGGCCATATTACCCATCATATTGCCACTTTTGGCCCATCATGATCCCTTTCAGACATACCTTAAGCTTGAAGCTATTACTCAGGGAATAGGAGGCAGAGGTAAGGAAAGAATGGGGGATTTGAATGATAAGATAGACACCTTCATGAAGCAACAAGACCAAACAAACCAAGCCTTGTTGCAAGAAATCCAATCACTTATTTCTATTGTTAATAACATTAAATCAGGATCCAATAATTCAGAAGAAATCCATTCGGAATAGTCGTGAGGGGGAGAGCATAGCAGGACCTCAAATGGTCACACTTATATTCATACTCAACCCAAGTTCTTACCTAGGATAGAGGCCCAACAAGAAGACGATGATCAACGAAACTATGGTAGCATTGTACATGAGTATTTAAATCTAGACGTTGATGCTCAAGCTACAATTCCTTTTAATCATTTCTACAACACTAGAAGGAGTGATGGGAGACAAAATTGAGGGAATAGAGATCTTCAACATAAGGTCAACAAGCTTTCACTCCCTACATTTGATGGATAGGGGAAGATGACTACACAACCATGGATACAAAAACTGGACACATATGTTTCTCTCAACCCAATGACTGAAGAAGAAGCTATCAAATTTACCATTCTACACTTGGAAGATCTTGCCCATGAATGGTGGTACCATGGTATTGTGACTCAAGGATTTGGTCAAGTATCTTCATATTCAGATTTCACGCACAAATTGACAGAAAGGACCTAGAAGCATACTTCTAGGAACTAACAAGATTGAAGCAAATAGGCACCATGGATGAATATGTTTCAGAATTTCAAAGGCTTGTAGTGATGGTATCCAATGTCTTAGATAAGAGGCTCACATTCTTCTTCATTGAAGGCTTATCAGATTCTTTTAGTGGCCTTGTGAGGGCTTTGGAGCCAACAACTTTAGAGGATTCCATTAAGAAAGACTTGAGTCTTGAAGATTCCACCAAGAAAGGGAAGACCATTGTCAATAATACACTAATAGGGCAACCAAAGAAGCCTTTCATTAAGGCTAATCCACCACCAAAGGCCCCCCTTATAGGTCCACATGGCATGTCAAGAAATGAACTTCACAAGAAAGGCTTGTGCTACTATTACAATGAGAAATGGAACAATCAACACAAATGCCAAGGAAGGGGAAAAGTTTATTACATTGAAGTGGTTATTAATGATGAAGCAAAAACTAAAGAAGGGGTCAACGAGGAAGATACTAATGGGGAACATCAAGATTTCATTGTAGAAGGGGAAACCATAAGAGGTACCCTTGCAACACTTTCAGGAGCACCATGATACCATTCTCTCGGAGTGAGAGGAGTTCTTCAAGGACTGAAAGTGATGTTGATTGATAGTGGGGCCACTCATAATTTCATTAACAAGAGGACAGTGGTCAAGTTGCACTTGGGAGCAAAGGACTTTGAACGGTTTGATGTTGTGGTAGCTAGAGGGAACATCCTTTCTTGCACTAAAATGATCCAATAAATGGAGTTGATCTTGGGTGGACATAAGATGAAAGATGATTTCTATGTTGTTGATATCGATGACATGGACATGGTCTTGGGATTTTAGTGGCTTCATTCATTAGGAGAATACACCACCAATTACCAAACCATGGAGCTGAAATTTAAGCATAATGGCAAAGACGTTGTCCTCAAGGGCCTCTCTAGGAATGGTGCTATGGTGGCCTCAACAAAAAGGATGGAACAATCTTTTCATAGGATCCAGTGGCATGGGCAGTAGAGTGCTTGATCATAGATACTAGTCCATAGTGATCCCACAATAATGGTTTACAAATTTTGGCCAAATTGGACACTAAAATATATTTTTTAACTAAATCTTCACTTTCAGGCACCTATAGTAGCTAAACCATGAGGAATTTGAAGATCATAAAAACTAGAGTTTTGTGGAATTTTATTTTTAGATTCTAAAAATATTTTTTTCAAAATTTTTGGAATCAAATTACACTTCTTTTTTATCTCCCATGAAAAATTGATTTTTTTGAGAAAACAACATTTTTAAAAAGTGACGCACACCGTATAATGCATAACTTTTTTTCCATGATGGATAAAATTCTAATTCTTTCAAATTTAGATTTGTAACTCTGATATCTAGTGCTTACACTTGGTTAGATAGTTTTTTATTGAATATTTTTCTTTAATCAATTTTTGAATTCAAATCAATTATAATTCAGACGTAGATGTGACCGTATAATCACGTAACCATGTATTGAAATTCAATTTTTTTCTTTTCTGATTTAAGGATCCAAAAGGGACTTCAATGCTCTGGTGCAATAATATTATTAATTTTTTTTCAACAATCTACTATTTTTCCACATGTAAGGAACAAAGAGCTTGATTTTTAGGTGAGAAAAACCTACATTCTAAAGAAATAAAACAAATAAATATAATAATCAAATTCAAATTTATTCAAGAATTATACTTTTGGAGAAAGCTTATAATAAGGACTACATACGCGAAATAAATTTTAAATTAATTCATTTGATCCCCAAAGGTAAATCAAAAGTGGTTTTATCGGTATTTTGATAGGTGTAAAGGAACTCTATTTATAGGTATGGTTTAAAACTAGCGGGGTTCTATCCAAGGGGGTTTGACTTAAGTTATTTTGATCAACCCTATTCAATTAGAGATCTTTAAATGTAACTTTTCAATGTTTAGTTCATTATATTTTCTTAAAACTATGTGAACAAAAAGTGCAAGGTGTTTCAAGAGATTCTTATTGGATTGCCACTAGACAGAGGATTTTAGTATGTGATAGAGCTTGAAGAAGGCACTAAACCTGTCATCACTTCCCCATATCAGCACCCCGGGTTGTACAAGGAAGAAATTGTGAAGGCTATCAAGGAGTTGTTGGATATGGGACATATTCGCCCAAGCTCGACCCCTTTCGCCTCTTCAATGGTATTGATCATAAAGAAGGATGGGACACTTAGGATGTGCATCGACTATAGAGCTCTCAACAAGAAGACAATCAAGAACCACTACCCTATTCCTAGAATTGATGAATTGATAGATGAGTTGCTTGGAGCCGTGTACTTTTCCAAGATTGATCTACTTTTAGGATATCACCAGATTAAAGTAAGAGAGGTGGATGTGCATAAGATAGCTTTTAGGCATCATTATGGACATTATCAGTTCTTGGTGATGCCCTTTAGGTTAACAAATTCGCCTGCTACATTCCAATGTTGCATGAACCAGGTATTCATCCTTTACTTGAGGAAATTTGTGTTGGTTTTCTTCAATGATATCTTGATCTAAAGTAAGACATGGGAAGCTCATTTGAGGCATATAGAGGAGGTACTTGACATTCTTGAGAAGAATTTGTTCTATGCTAAAATGTCAAAATGTGAGTTTGGGATGACCGAGATTCTATACTTGGGCCATAAAATTAGCGCTCAAGGAGTTAGTGTTGATGAGGAGAAGATCAAGGCCATCCAGGATTGGGCTAGACCCAAAAACTTGACATAGTTGAGAGGGTTTGTGGGCCTTTGTAGCTACTACAAAAGATTTGTGAAGGGCTTCTCTCAGCTTGCAACACCATTGACCAACTTGACCAAGAAAGGAGCCTTTTCATAGAGTCCAACAATGCAACAAGAATTTGATATTAAACTCAAGGACGTAATGATTTTGTGCCCTATTTTGGCTATTCTAGATTTCTCATCTCCTTTTGTTCTTTAGTGTGATGCTTTAGGAGAAGGAATTGGATCATTGTCGATGCAAAATAAGCACCTCATAGCATATGAGTTAGGAAACTCACAAATGCATAAAGGGATTTCTCTATCTATGATAAGGAGATGCTGGCCATCATGCATTCCCTTGCTAAGTTCATATAGTATCTGGTTTGTAAGAAATTTGTGGTAAGGATGAATTATAACAGCTTGAAGTACTTCCTCAACTAGCGATATTTGAATGATAGATATCATAAATGGGTAAGCAAACTTGAAGCCTATGATTTTGATATTTAATACATGAAGGGTAAGAATAATGTGGTAGCAAATGCACTTTCTACGAAGCCTTATCTTTGTGCAATGTCTGATATATCTGTTGATTAGAGGATTAACATTACAATAGAGTATGCTAAAGATTCATTTTCTAGTGATATTTTGGAAGGGAAAATGGTTGATGACAAGTATAGGGTGGTTGAGGAGCTCACTCTCTACAAGTATTGGGTCTACCTTGTGCCTCACTCCAAGTTCAAGAATATAATCATTAAAGCTTTCCATGATACTCCTCTTGTTGGTCATCCAGGATTCTACAAGACATACAAGCAAGGGAATGTTTTTCTTGGAAGGGGCTGAAAAATGATATATTACAACATGTGAGAGAATGTTTAATATGCCAACAAAATAAAAATGAACATGTATTACCAGTTGGTTTGTTGCAGCCTTTTCCCATCCCAAATCATAAATGGGAAAGCATTTTGATGGATTTCATCACTGGACTCCCTAAGGTGCAAGGTAAAGATTGCATTTTTGCTGTGGTAGATAGGCTCACTAAAAATGTTCATTTCTATGCCATTACTTCAGAATTTAAGGCTCCTCAAGTTGCAGATCTATTTTTTAGATAATTTTTTAGACTCCATGGGTTGCCAAGAAATATTGTGAGTGATAGGGATAGCAAGTTTATTAGCTTGTTTTGGCAAGAACTCTTCTATTTGGCTCACATAGAGTTGACCCTGAGCACTAGCTACCATCCCCAAATAGATGGGAAAACAAAGATCGTGAATAAATGGATTGAAATGTACTTGAGAAATTATGTGACAGGGCAACAATCAACTTGGGTGAAAGGTTGCATCTAGGAGATTTTTGTTACAACACCATACATCACATGTCCATTGGGATGTCACCATTCAAAGCACTCTATGGATATGAGGCCACCTCCTTCATGAATCTGATTCTTGTAGATAGTAGAGTTCTGAGTGCTAGAGACATGATTCAGCAGAATGTGGACATCATGAATTCTTTGAAAGAAAATCTTTAGCGAGCCCAAAATCAGCAAAAGTTATATGTAGATTAGCGAAGGAATTAAAAGGTTTTTGAAGTCAACAACATGGTGTACTTGAGGTTGTAGCCATACTGACAGTCATCTCTCAAGGGGAATAGAGAAAAAAAGTTGAAACCAAGGTTCTATGGGCCATTTAGGATCACAAGGAAGATTGGATATGTTGCATATGAACTTGAGTTTCCTTCAAAAAGTAGGATTCATAATATTTCTCATGTTTCATGCTTGAAGAGGGCATTGGGATAGCAGATCACACCATCAATGGAGTTGTCGCCACTTGATGATGAATTAAAATTGATTCTTGGGCCTGAGAAAGTGTTGGACATGAGGGAGAAGTGGTTGAGAAACAAGGTCATTCCAGAATATTTGGTGAAATGGAAAAATCTACAAGCTAAAGATGATACTTGAGAAGGGGTGGAGATCTTTGAGCATCCTAACCCAAGGTTGCTCAAGGACAAGCAACCATCTAGAGTTAGGGACTTCATGTCCCAAATTTTCAATAAGTTTGTGCCAACATGATTTTGGAAACTAGTGTTTATAAACACTATTTAATAAATAATAAAATAATAAAAATTTTCTTGTGGCCAACCTACCTTTTGGTTGGCGCCTAATTAGATTTAAAATTGAATTTAAATATTTTTATTATTCTGTTGACCAAATTCATTTGAAGTTGGGTGTTAGCATTAGCATTTAATCAAGGTATTTCTAGCATTTAGATCATCAAGAGTTTTGGAGTTAATCTCTGGCTAGTGATTGAGGATGTAGTTGCTGAAACCTAAAACGCCAGGTTAGGACATAGTTCGGGCTAGGATAACTCATGAATGCTCTTCAATTCATCTATTTCTCTCTTAGTCATATGCTCATCTTCTGAATTCATTGCAAGATCATATTAAGAGGGGAAAATTTTATCCACTGTCTAGGAAGAGTTGTTGGCTCTAGCCAATGCCATCCAAGTACTCTTTGCCATCAATTTTATGATAAGCGATCACTTGAAACACATGAGCAAGCTCAATTAGGCAACACTTCCAATTGGGAGCAAGACAAAACATAGGCCTTAAGGCAACACCATCCACTAGCAGTGAGCATCTACATCGACACTCAAATCTTAGAAAGGACAAGATATAATTGGAGTCAACTAATCTTGACAAGGGCACATTAGGGAGGAAGTTACTATCATTAAGATTGTTGGTCAAGATCAAGCATCATCATTAGTGATCTATAGATCTCCTATAGCAATGCCACATTTGGGTGGAGCTTACATTACCTTTCATACAATGACTTACAGAGTAAATCATCTCTGGGTACAATTCACAAATATACCATGTAATCATTCCTGAATATGAGAAATTCAATTATACTAGTATATGTGTCATAGTTGGTTGTGAGTCTATAGTCTGAAATTTGTCAAAAACTTGGTTAGAATTGGATGTTCAATAAACTGGGAATTATCTGTGTTCTTTCATTGGATCATGTAATTTTTTTTTTGTGCGTGCCCTAGCATCTTACATAAATTTAATAAATAGTTTTTCTAGATTTCATCCTCCACATAAATGTGTGTTAGATCTACTTATACATCACACTCTTACCTATGAATATTTTGATTCTTTACCATGTCATATTCTTGTCCTATCACATAAGTTGTGCACCACTTTACATTACTAGATAAAAATCACATTTTTCAATTTTTTTTTTTATTATTCTAGATAATTTTTTATAATTTAAAGTAGCCTTTGAGTGATGCTATCTAAAAATTAAATTCACTTTATCAATTTAACTACACACATATCACATAAGACATAAGTTTATTTATCTCGAACTTAAATTATTTACTATAATAATTTTAAAATATTATTTATATACATGTTAGCTTTTATGTTAATATTCTATATATTTTTTATTGAAATTGTAAACTTGGTGGATAAAGAACTATGATAGGATATGGTTGGTGTATGGCATAGCATTGTAAGGTATAGATTTTTATTTCTAAGTTTTTGTTGTGATTTTTAACAATCCTTACATATTTTATCTCCCTTCATTAGAGCATGCCAACATGGGTCTCATTAATTACATAAGGGGAAAAAATAATCGAAATGTCATAGACATATTATAATAAATCTTGATTTATATATGTGTCTTTTGGACAAGAATTCTTGAGATCATTATCCTTGTTGTCATTAACACCACATATTTTCATATCATGACTTACATAAATATTTTAACACTTTTGTTACAAAACATTGTGGGTTCACTTATGTTTTGTCTATTAAGGTGAATTTATTATTAATTCAATGTCGATAAAAAATGTATTTTTTAATAAATTTAGAAATATAATTAGAGCATTATAGAAAAGTATAATGGTGAAATTTGCATATCCATGTCATTTTTTATTTAATTTTGTGTCAATTTTAAGGATATGTATTGATATGCATATATTAATAAATGACATTATCTTGTGTGAAACTGGATTTGTTCCCCTAGGTTTCTCCTATCTCTATATACAAATATTCATGCATATTTAACCCCACCTCAACTTTATATGCACACTCCAATACATTAAACTTATCTATACATTTATTTCTACACCTACCCATATATAACTATTGTACACTTGGATTTGATTGTTTCCACACTGAGGATCTTTTTGTGCACACAAGGTTGATATTGTGGTTGTGGAATTGAACCATACCTTTCAAAATTTCTAAATTTAAATTTGGCTAACCAAGCCCCATTATTTTCTCACCCTGAGTTGACTAAGTATACATTTTGCAAAATGTGATGATATGTGCTAATTATACTTAAAATTCATTCATTAGCACTCTTTTGACAATTTTTAAATCCACAAGTCCTCTCATTCTAATTCATTAAAGGAACAATCAATAGTGAAACATTTAGATTTTGTACACTAAAATGACTAACAAATTTACATATACATCATTTTAAGGCACTTACTTGTTGTCCCCAAAAGTTTCCACAATTTTTGAGGGTTGACCTAAGAGAATGTGTCTCCTTGCAATGCAAAATCAGCTTTTCTAGATAATTTTAATCATTGTCAACTATCAAAAAACACAAAAGAACAGAGTAGACAATGATGTCCCAAATAAACCACTAAGAATAATTCTACATTACACATGATCAAATCCTATATAAAGGGAAAAAATGCAACAATGTGCTTGATCTAGTCTCACAAACTTCATCCCATATAAAATAAATATTCAACAAAAAATTACAAAAAATTCACTAACAAGAAAATCATATTTCACAAACCTATTGCAACCCTAGAATCTTAACTAAACATCAACATTCTTAGATCATAAAATTAAATCACCCTTTCCATTATATTTACTTTCTAAAATAACTATTATAATAAAACAATTTATCAATCCCAAAATATAATCCTTAAATCCAAACTGATTTATCCGTGAATTATCTACATTACTTTAATTAACCTAAATTAAACCCTGAAGTAAAGATTATTTCATTTTTATTTAAACATCGCACATGCACGATCGTAAAAGGATAGGAAAAAACATACCGGGGGTTTACTTTTAACGGTACAGAATGGGAAGGGCTGAGAAACCCTTTGACGTTTTATAGTAACTTTTACCTACTTACATGTGACGTCGACAATGGAAAAAATTGTTTACTTTATTAGACGGCCGTCAGGTCATAATCAGGCCAGTTCTGGATGCTCCTCGCAACCTCGCTAAGATTAGTAGCTGCATTATACCAAAAATCATTTTGTAAAGGCCAAGTGTTGAGTACATACGCCCATGTAATCTTCTCCTCCGTCAATCGCATGAAAAGGAATGAGCTCCTCTGGCCGATCCACTGTGCTGAAAGCTTTTTATTTTTCCCTCTCCCTCCACACTAACAAACACAAACAGTCCCTTTGAGTGGTCGTACAGAATATCACCTTTTGAAGACCTCTTTGCAGGCATGCCTGGGTTAAGCATGGCGTACACCATATTCTCCTGCAGAGTCGCCGGTTGTCGAAGCCCATCGATATGATCAACAAATCTTACAATGTCTCCGGCGCTACCGATCCAGCCGCCAACTGAATCTAGGCTACTGTAGTCCAGGTCGCCGTAGCTCACGTTAACGAAATCCTCGCCTGGAAATATGGAGACCCAAAGGTTGTCTTTTCCGTTTTGACCATAGTAGATAACCTCCTTCTCTGCCTGTCGTTGCACCTGCGTGTGCCCCAATTGTATACCCCTGATCCCCAAGGAAGCAAGAATATTCTCTTCAACGTAGCGCCCGTAGGCCGCACCGGTCACATGCTCGACCACCCGCCCCAGCACGATGTAGCCAAAGTTGGAATATTCCATGGCCGACCTGGGCTCAAAATCCAGTGGCAGGGCTTTCATGAAGCGAATGGCGTCTTCCAGTGTAGGCGGCGGCGGCTTGTCCAGGGCTTGAGCGGCGTACAAGGTCGCCAACTGCTTGGAAATATCGATGTCGGTCGACGTCCGGTTCCAGCTGCCAGTGTGCTGCAACAGGTTCTGCACTGTGATATTCAATAACCGGCTGTCGAGAGTGGCGCCCCTAGGCGGTTTGAGATGTTCAAAAAAAGTGAAGGGTTTTTCTTGGAGACTGAGCTTTCCTTCCTGAATAAGCTTCACGATGGCGGTCCCTGTGATGACTTTGGAGATGTTGTTATATCGCATAATGTTGTCTGTGTGGAGGAGGTCTCCCGTCTCTTGGTTGGATACTCCGAAGGCTTTTGAGTATTTCAGTTGGCCGCCTTTTGCCACTTCTAGTTGGGCACCTGGGACATTGTTGTATTGCATGAGGATCTTCATTACTTGGTCAAATCTTGTCATCTCTGGGAATTCGTTCTATGCATCGGAGAGTCTAGAGATGGCATTTGAGAGAAAAAGAGGGAAAACAAGGATCGCGAGTGGGCTTACCATTATACTCGATCTGAAAAGAATTTTGTTAAACACCCTCAAAACTTCGAAAATTCTCCGTTTTATTTTGGATGATTTTCTTCCTGAACAAGCTTGATATGCTCATGTGAACCTTAATGAGCTACAATATTGATAATAATTACGCCGAAGGCGTATCTTATATGAGCTTTTGAAGCTCATTTTCCCCTTCAATAGTAAAGATGGAGTTATAGGGCATAGTTGACAGGAAATTCATTTTTAACCGTTGATCGTTTCAAAAGCTTTTTACTGGCGAACATTCCTGCGTCACTGCATTTAATATTTTGCTCAATTACATATGATACAGAGGTAATTTTGCCACGTTCAGGGGTACAGAACATTTTAACCTGTTGAGTGTTTTTATAATTTAATTATAAAACTTTTTAGATAGCTGTGCAGCAGATTTGTTTTGATACTTATTTTTATAGTATTTGCGGTCGATGGGACGTTGAAGTTTACGGTGTGTGAATTATGAGCTGAAATTATACTATATATAAATATCCAAGAGTTTCTACAATTTATAGTTAGTATTCTAATTATAATTTTTCATTGCTTTAATAATTTATTAATTAAAATTATCATTTTTAATTACTTTTATAATTTATTAATTAAATTATCATTTTTAATTATTTTTATAATTTATTAATTAAAAATTATTATTTTTAATTACTTTTATAATTTATTAAGTAAATTTATTATTTATATTTTTATTTATTTGATAATTTGATAATTATTTTAATTTTATAAAAATTAATTTATACAATTTTATATTTGATAATATTATGATTTTATTGTGTGTTTATTAGATTATAAATTTTATAATTTTATTAGTTTTATTATATTTTTAATTTGATTTTTTTATTCAAATTATATATATATATATTTATATGTTTCTTATTTCTATTAGTTTATTATTTGTGTAAAAAAAAAATCATTTTTTTTCCTAATTAGCCTTCCACACCTCTTCGATGTCCTATATATTATTAATAACAATACATAGTAATGACATTTCTACGGTTTATGATTAAAATTCTATAGTTATATAGAAGCATCATAATCTACATATAACAAGATAATATATTTTTGACTTTATTTTTGTCCAAATAAGTGACTATTCATTAAGTATATTAGTGGTGATAAGCATCTTTTACTTTTTTGTGATGATCCAAAGGCAAGGTTTGACCATATTTATTAATTAATTAAAATTCAAAATGATGTTATATTTAAATTCAAAAGATAAGGTAAAAGATAGTATTAAAAATATATATTTTTAAATGTTTTTGAAAATGAAATTAAATTTTAATTTTGAAAAGGAGAGGAAAAAAAATTGTTATTTTAAATTTTTTTATTTTATTTTTTAAAAACAAAGTGTATATTATCACTTATAAAACAATTTTATGCATATTCATTAAAAAAGATGGGTTGAAAAAGTCACACCTCAAAAACTCCAATGAGATAGAATCCTAGAACAAAACACAATTACATAAAATAGCTACGTGGTGAGTGTAAGAGCACCAGGGGAAGGAGATGGATCCCAACCATCCAATTTTTCCCATTCATCAACAAGATCCAAAGTGTCCATAAGAAGAGCCCACCCATAATTACCCTCATTAACTTTACCAATTTTTTTATTGAAAGATTATGATGAAAATGATATATAATTATCTATCATCCACTAAAATTAGTTAAATGGTTATACATACATACATATATTTTTTAATTTCTCTATATGTGATCTATTACATTTTTAAATTAGGTTAATTGATTTTTCATATTCATTAAATTATTTTTAATAAATAAATAAATTTATTCTCTTATATTTTGAGGAATCTGTTTGTCCTATGTACTCCCTAGGGTTTTGAGATCAGAGTTACATGTCATTCATTAAATTTGGGTTTTTTATTGCATCATTTTACATCAAATTTGATTACTTTTAATCCCTTCTACTTATTATTCATTGAATTTATCCTTTCCTTAGGGTTTTCTAATACATTGTAATTTCTTAGTTTTAAACAACTTTCCCAACCCTATTTCCTTCTTATGCTTATATTTGTTAATTTATTTCAAATATGATAATTCACTAGTTTTATTGTTATATATAGAGAGAAGTAGATAAATAGGGGTGAAGATAGGGACACAAGGAGAGAGAGAAGAAGTGAGGAAGAGATGAAGAGAGCTCAAGAGTTCACATTCAAATTTAGATTATCTATAAGGTCAAATGCTAATGTTGAT
>VDFB02000003.1:407364458-407386661 GCA_007258455.2 Sequoia sempervirens
TTCAAAATAGGCATGGTTATATAAATTCTCATCTCAGGACTATCATTGCATCAAATTAAGAATTTTCAATCCTTTATGGTCTAGACAAGAGAAGTATGGAGTAGTGTTCCAATGCTAAAGTCTTATTATGAATCTCTTTGCTATGAGTGGTTCAAAATGAGGAATCTGTCTTTTGCACCAAATGAGAAATATTCACAATATGTGCTAGGAAGGAATAAGTCCATAAGATCGAGTATGAAAGAACTGAGAATTGCAAAATTGGCTTACATTTGACGTCCAAACACATAAATTTTCACACTTTTCAATGTTCACACGTAAGTCAAAATATATGCGTAAGTTGTAAAGTATATATTAGCAGACCACGCGGCAACTCATATCTATTGAACCATAGATTTATAATTTGCAAATATGGACACCATCGATAAAAGATTTTGTATTAAGAAAATAGCCATGTACACATACATCAATATATAATAGATATAAGAGGTATAAAATATAGTTACAAAATAGCCATATGGAAACTACGAGATACGTATAAGGCATACAATGTCAAATATATCCAACACAAAATATGTACAAAGTTTCCATGTAGGCATACAACAAAGAGCTCTGTGCATTCAAAATTCATTTCTCTCCATGCTCTGGTTAAAATACAATTTTCTTTCCCTTTGCTGGGTGATCCGATGGCGATAATTCTATCACCCGTTTTTGTTGTGCTCGAGGAGTGCTCCTACTCCTCCTCCTAGTGTTTAGCTCCTGGTGAAGTTTCAACTATTACAATAAGAAGTAAAGACATTAATATATAGAAATTACATTATAAAAATTAATATATTTAACAAAATAATCACTTACATCCATCTCACGATCACTCTCCTCGATGGAAATATTTTCACGCCGATGCTCAGGCGTGCTCAAGCCCTGTATAAACCATCCAAATAGGAATTAAACTACAAATCAATAATGGTTTGATTTTTCACTACAACTAGTTCATCTATAACAATGAATGTAAATTGAAATTTAGTAATTTTCCTCATACCTCCCCTATCAGAGCCATCGAGGATTGTATAGCGGAGGAAACACCAATATCCATTGCCCTCATAATGTTTGGTGGTGTTTCTGTCACCAACATCTGAAAATAAAACAACAAATTATTCAATCACAAAAAGTTACAATAGTGATCCATGTGATGACTTATAACGTATGAGATCTAATGAA
Source organism: Sequoia sempervirens (assembly GCA_007258455.2). NCBI lineage: Eukaryota > Viridiplantae > Streptophyta > Pinopsida > Cupressales > Cupressaceae > Sequoia > Sequoia sempervirens. The sequence goes on from VDFB02000003.1 coordinate 407,365,674, forward strand.
CAAAATTTTGAGTACAAGTATTAAACAGATATATTTCTGATTATTAGTTATCAAATTTGAAGTAATGCTTTGAGTTTGAATGATGCAACAAATGTAACCAACAATAGCGAATAATATAAACCATACAAATATATAAACTTATAATTCATTACTTAAGTTCTCTTTAAATTTATATTACCCATGAACGCTTTAATCAAATCTACTAGCACTCGGAGGTGTTTCCTTGAAACCTCCAACAGTACCCTATTCAACATCTAAAATCACATATTAAAATACCATTCATAAATCAATGCTATTAACACATGTAATAAATTTATAATTGCTTACTAACTGTACATACCCCACCGATAGGTGCAATTACAAAATAAGTAGGTGGGATGACTAGTGTATCCAGTCTCTACACTGTGACCCTCCAATTTTATTTAAAATAATAAAACTAAATTAGTTAATCTTGCATTTCACAATCAAAATTAATAAATTAAATTCAATGAACATGTTGAATTTTACCTGAGTACAAGATCCAAAATGTCACCGCCCTTTCCATCCCCAGATGTATTACATAATGGATCGGGCCGATAGTAGCATATGGATCCTGCGTAGCACCCTCTTGAGTGATGGTAGGGTCATACAAACAAGTCACCCTACAAGATTGACACACATGGGTTCGAAGGCCACCACCTGAAGACTCCCCTGGATGGTGCTATACAATAGGTCTAGTGTGATGGATGACACTCTAGGTCAAAGTTGTGATCATCTGCAATGTCTCTATGTCGGCACTCTCCTTCGCGAATAACATGTACCAATCTACTCAATGGTAGGCGTCTAGTGAGAGGTCAGTTCCCTCACACATAGGATCCTACTGCACCGCCTATCCCTGTCGACCCCCACCTCCCCTAGAACTCCCTCATATCAAACTAATTTGGGATTTGGTTCAATACAAACTCACCAGATAGTTTACTAAGAAAATATTGGGTGACTTCACAATTATTGCACAAGGGGAATCAAAGACCATATACCATCTTTCATAAAAATGGTTCTTAATCTCTTGGTGGTGGCACCAATGAATAGGAAACCTCTTTGCATTGAGGGTAAGATTTTGATTTTTTTTAGGGTCAATGAATAGAGAGCACAAATCACCTTTAGTAATTTTTAAATCTTTTACTTGTTTATATGATAATTTGTCTGCATAATATGCCTTGGCTGTCAGCCTCCTATCTTGCCATCCAGATATTTTTTGGGTGATTGCATCTACATTTTTTAACATGTCTTTCAATGAATTTGCTAGAAGCATTCTTTCTGTGGTTGAAGTATTTGGATCACTCAACCTACTGATAAGATCCTCAAGTTGTTTTCTATTATTCTCAATTTCACTCAAATTTTCTTGAGTGCTAGGAGGGAATTGAGAGAATGGTGGGGGAGGTTGATTTTGTTGAGGATTTTCTTGAGGATTTTGCTGTTGAGGATTTACCTCCTCTTCTTGTTGAGGATTTGTAGGATTTCCTACAAATTTAAAAAAAAACAATCAAATCTAACCTAAAACAAACAAAATCAATTTCAAACTAACAAATTTAAAACAAATAGTAAACAATACTTACCTCCCACATCTCTTCGTCATTGTGGCACCATATTTGCAAACAAAATCCAACTGTTCTTGATGAAATTTGTAGAAATCATTCCTCCTAGAATGCGAGCATGAAAGTGGGGGTTTTTGTCCATGGGCAGAGCTGAGAAACAGTAAAAAGCAAATGATACACATTTCACTTTTATTTTTCTTTTAAAATCACATAACGCACTTGCATTATAATGTGAGCGCGTTATGTGTTTCTAATTTTTTTTCTCATTTGGCCACAAAAGTGTGACCAACTTCATGCACCCGCCCTATGGGTAGGTGTAGAAATAAATGTATAGATAAGTTTAATGTATTGGAGTGTGCATATAAAGTTGAGGTGGGGTTAAATATGCATGAGTATTTGTATATAGAGATAGGAAAAAGCTAGGGGAACAAATCCAATTTCACACAAGATAATGTCATTTATCAATATATGCATATCAATACATATCCTTAAAATTGACACAAAATTAAATAAAAAATGACATGGATATGCAAATTTCACCATTATACTTTTCTATAATGCTCTACTATTTCCAAATTTATTAAAAAATACATTTTTTATTGACATTGAATTAATAATAAATTCACCTTAATAGACAAAACATAAGTGAACCCACAATATTTTGTAACAAAAGTGTTAAAATATTTATGTAAGTCATGGTATGAAAATATGTGGTGTTAATGACAATAAGGATAATGATCTCAAGAATTCTTGTCCAAAAGACACATATATAAATCAAGATTTATTATAATATGTCTATGAAATTTCGTTATTTTTCCCCCTTATGTAATTAATGAGACCCATGTGGGCATGCTCTAATGAAGGGAGAGAAAATATGTAAGGATTGTTAGAAATCACAAAAAAAAAATCAAAAAGAAAAATCTATACCTCACAATGCTATGCCATACACCAACCATATCCTATCATAGTTCTTTATCCACCAAGTTTACAATTTCAATAAAAAATATATAGAATATTAACATAAAAACTAGCATGTATATAAATAATATTTTAAAATTATTATAGTAAATAATTTAAGTTTGAGATAAATAAACTTATGTCTTATGTGATAAGTGTGTAGTTAAATTGATAAAGTGAATTTAATTTTTAGATAACATCACTCAAAGGCTACTTTAAATTATAAAAAGTTATTTAGAATAATAAAAACAAAATTGAAAGATGTGATTTTTATCTAGTAATGTAATTGGTTGCACAACTTATGTGATAGGACAAGAATATGACATGGTAAAGAATTAAAATCTTCATAGGTAAGAGTGTGATGTATATGTAGATCTCACACACATTTATGTGGAGGATGTCATCTAGAAACACTATCTATTAAATTTATGTGAGATGCTAGGGCACGCACAATTTTTTTTTTATATGATCGAATGAAAGAACACATAGAAAATTCCCAGTTTATTGAGCATCCAATTCTAACAAAGTTTTTGACAAATTTCAGATTGCAGACTCACAACCAACTGTGACACATATACTGGTATAATTGAATTTATCATATTTAGGAATGATTACATGGTATATTTGCGAATTGTACCCATAGATGATTTACTCTATAGGTCATTGTATGAAAGGTAATGTAAGCTCCACCCAAATGTGGCATCGCTATAGGAGATCTATAGATCTCTAATGATGATGCTTGATCTTGACCAATGATCTTAATGATAGTCACTGCCTCCCTGATGCGCCCTTGTCAAGATTAGTTGACTCCAATTATATCGCATCCTTTCTAAGATCTAAGTGTCTATGTAGATGCTCACTACTAGTGGATGGTGTCACCTTAAGGCCTATGTGTTGTCTTACTCCCAATTGGAAGTGTTGCCTAATTAAGCTTGCTCATGTGTTTCAAGTGATCGCTTATCATAAACTCGATGGTAGAGAGTACTTGGATGGCGCTGGCTAGAGCCAACAACTCTTCCTAGACAGTGGATAAAATCATCCCCTCTTAATATGATCTTGCAATGAATTCGATAGATGAGAATATGACTAAGAGAGAAATAGATGAATTGAAGAGCATTCATGAGTTCTCCCAGCCTGAACTATGTCCTAACCTGGCGTTTTGGGTTTGAGCGGCTACATCCTCAATCACCAGCCAGAGATTGACTCCAAAACTCATGATGATATGAATGCTAGAAACACCTTGATTAAATACTAATGCTAACACCCAACTTAAATTAATTTGGTCAATAAAATAATAAAAATATTTAAATTCAATTTTAAATCTAATTAGGCGCCAACCAAAAGGCAGGTTGGCCACAAGGAAAGTTTTATTATTTTATTATTTATTAAATAGTGTTTATAAACACTAGTTTCCAGAATCATGTTGGCACAAACTTATTGAAAATTTAGAACATGAAAGTCCCTGACTCTAGATGGTTGCTTTTCCTTGAGTAACCTTGGGCTAGGATGCTCAAAGATCTCCACCCCTTCCCAAGTATCATCTTTAGCTGGTAGATTTTTCCATTTCACCAAATTCTCTGGAATGACCTTGTTTCTCAACCACTTCTCCCTCATGTCCACCCCTTTCTTAGGCCCAAGAATCAATTTTACTTCATCATCAAGGGGTGACAACTCCATTGACGGTGTGATCTACTATCCCAATGCCCTCTTCAAGCATGATACATGAGAAATATTATGAATTCTACTTTCTGAAGGAAACTCAAGTTCATATGCAACCTATCCAATATTCCTTGTGATCCTAAATGGCCCATGGGTGAAGTCACAATAGTGGTTTACAATTTGAAGGAGGAAGGAAAATTGAAAAAAAATGACCCCATGGCAAAAAAAATGGATTTAGGGGTTTGAATGAACCTACAAGTTCAACCGAACCCAAAAGGGGCTTGACCAAACTAGGGTTTGAATGAACCCATTAATTACTAGGCCCACATTTCTTGCCCAAAAAACAAAAGAAAATTCATATTGAAGGGGGTTCGTTCGAACCCCTATGGGTTTGTACGAACCCCCCTTATTCCTCATTCTCCCCCTGAAACACAAAAAAAACCTAAATTTTTATGCTTCAAAGCTTGGGTTGAGGATGAAAATGGAGGAGTCACCACAAACCCAATTGGAATCAGGTAGTCCTTGGAATGAGCTATCCAACAAATATAGTTTTAATATGTTTTGGTTTTATTATATATTTGTTTTTTAGTTTTATTAAACATAGGTTTTTCATCAAAAATGAAGGTCTCTGTTCTGCACATGTGGAAAAATAGTAGATTATCAAAAAAAATGAAAAATATGAGTGCACTTGATATTGAAGTCCTTGATCCAACAAAAAAAATAATTTTGATATATACAAAAAAAATTACGCTGTATAATGATCGGCTTATGTTTAAATTGTAATTGGTTTGACTTCAAAACTTGATTAAAAAAAAAATATTCAATAAAAAACTATCTAACCAAGTGGAAGCACTAGATATCAGAGTTACAAATCTAAATTCAAAAGAATTAGAATTTTATCCTTCATGGAAAAAAGGTAAAGTGTTATGTCTGTGTGTGTCACTTTTAAAAATGTTGTTTTATGGAAAAAACTAGTTTTCATGGGAGATGGAAAAGAAGTGCAATATAATTCCAAAAATTTTGAAAAAAATATTTTTATAATCTACAGACAAAATGTGATGAGACTCTAGTTTGCATCATCTTCAAATTCCTCATGGTTTAACTACTATAGGTGCTCGAATGTGAAGATTTAGTAAAAAAAAATAATTTCAATGTCCAGTTTGGCCAAAAATTGTAAACCACTATTGTGGGATCACCCCCATAGAACCTTGGTTTCATATTTTTTTCTCTATTCCCCTTGAGAGATGACTGTCAGTATGGCTACAACCTCAAGTACACCATGTTGTTGACTTCAAAAAACCTTTCAGTCCTTCGCTAATCTACATATAACTTTTGCTGATTTTGGGCTCGCTAAAGATTTTCTTTCAAGGAATTCATGATGTCCACATTCTGCTGAATCATGTCTCTAGCACTCAGAACTCTACTATCTACAAGAATTAGATTCATGAAGGAGGTGGCCTTATATCCATAGAGTGCTTTGAATGGTGACATCCCAATGGACATGTGATGTATGGTGTTGTAAAAAAAATCTCCTAGATGCAACCATTTCACCCAAGTTGATTGTTGCCCTGTCACATAATTTCTCAAGTACATTTCAATCCATTTATTCACAATCTTTGTTTTCCCTTCTATTTGGGGATGGTAGCTAGTGCTCAGGGCCAACTCTATGTGAGCCAAATAGAAGAGTTCTTGCCAAAACAAGCTAATAAACTTGCTATCCCTATCACTCACAATATTTCTTGGCAACCCATGGAGTCTAAAAAATTATCTAAAAAATAGATCTGCAACTTGAGGAGCCTTAAATTCTGAAGTAATGGCATAGAAATGAACATTTTTAGTGAGCCTATCTACCACAGCAAAAATGCAATCTTTACCTTGCACCTTAGGGAGTCCAGTGATGAAATCCATCAAAATGCTTTCCCATTTATGATTTGGGATGGGAAAAGGCTGCAACAAACCAACTGGTAATACATGTTCATTTTTATTTTGTTGGCATATTAAACATTCTCTCACATGTTGTAATATATCATTTTTCAGCCCCTTCCAAGAAAAACATTCCCTTGCTTGTATGTCTTGTAGAATCCTGGATGACCAACAAGAGGAGTATCATGGAAAGCTTTAATGATTATATTCTTGAACTTGGAGTGAGGCACAAGGTAGACCCAATACTTGTAGAGAGTGAGCTCCTCAACCACCCTATACTTGTCATCAACCATTTTCCCTTCCAAAATATCACTAGAAAATGAATCTTTAGCATACTCTATTGTAATGTTAATCCTCTAATCAACAGATATATCAGACATTGCACAAAGATAAGGCTTCGTAGAAAGTGCATTTGCTACCACATTATTCTTACCCTTCATGTATTAAATATCAAAATCATAGGCTTCAAGTTTGCTTACCCATTTATGATATCTATCATTCAAATATCGCTAGTTGAGGAAGTACTTCAAGCTGTTATAATTCATCCTTACCACAAATTTCTTACAAACCAGATACTATATGAACTTAGCAAGGGAATGCATGATGGCCAGCATCTCCTTATCATAGATAGAGAAATCCCTTTATGCATTTGTGAGTTTCCTAACTCATATGCTATGAGGTGCTTATTTTGCATCGACAATGATCCAATTCCTTCTCCTAAAGCATCACACTAAAGAACAAAAGGAGATGAGAAATCTAGAATAGCCAAAATAGGGCACAAAATCATTACGTCCTTGAGTTTAATATCAAATTCTTGTTGCATTGTTGGACTCTATGAAAAGGCTCCTTTCTTGGTCAAGTTGGTCAATGGTGTTGCAAGCTGAGAGAAGCCCTTCACAAATCTTTTGTAGTAGCTACAAAGGCCCACAAACCCTCTCAACTATGTCAAGTTTTTGGGTCTAGCCCAATCCTAGATGGACTTGATCTTCTCCTCATCAACACTAACTCCTTGAGCGCTAATTTTATGGCCCAAGTATAGAATCTTGGTCATCCCAAACTCACATTTTGACATTTTAGCATAGAACAAATTCTTCTCAAGAATGTCAAGTACCTCCTCTATATGCCTCAAATGAGCTTCCCATGTCTTACTTTAGATCATGATATCATTGAAGAAAACCAACACAAATTTCCTCAACTAAAGGATGAATACCTAGTTCATACAACATTGGAATGTAGTAGGCGAATTTGTTAACCTGAATGGCATCACCAAGAACTCATAATGTTCATAATGATGCCTAAAAGCTATCTTATGCACATCCACCTCTCTTACTTTAATATGGTGATATCCTAAAAGTAGATCAATCTTGGAAAAGTACATGGCTCCATGCAATTCATCTATCAATTCATCGATTCTAGGAATAGGGTAGTGGCTCTTGATCATATTCTTGTTGAGAGCTCTATAGTCGATGTGCATCCTGAGTGTTCCATCCTTCTTTATGACCAATACCATTGAAGAGGCGAAAGGGGTCAAGCTTGGGCGAATATGTCCCATATCCAACAACTCCTTGATAGCCTTCTCAATTTCTTCCTTGTACAACCTAGGGTGCCAATATGGAGTAGTGATGATAGGTTTAGTGCCTTCTTCAAGCTCTATCACATACTGAAATCCTCTATCTAGTGGCAATCCAACAGGAATCTCTTGAAACACCTTGCACTTTTTGTTCAAAATAGCCTAGATGTCAATAGGAAACGTTCTTTCTTCCTTCGGTGGACTAGTATCTATGATCAAGCACTCTACTGCCCATGCCACTGGATCCTATGAAAAGATTGTTCCATCCTTTTTGTTGAGGCCACCATAGCACCATTCCTAGAGAGGCCCTTGAGGACAACGTCTTTGCCATTATGCTTAAATTTCAGCTCCATGGTTTGGTAATTGGTGGTGTATTCTCCTAATGAATGAAGCCACTAAAATCCCAAGACCATGTCCATGTCATCGATATCAACAACATAGAAATCATCTTTCATCTTATGTCCACCCAAGATCAACTCCATTTATTGGATCATTTTAGTGCAAGAAAGGATGTTCCCTCTAGCTACCACAACATCAAACCGTTCAAAGTCCTTTGCTCCCAAGTGCAACTTGACCACTGTCCTCTTGTTAATGAAATTATGAGTGGCCCCACTATCAATCAACATCACTTTCAGTCCTTGAAGAACTCCTCTCACTCCGAGAGAATGGTATCATGGTGCTCCTGAAAGTGTTGCAAGGGTACCTCTTATGGTTTCCCCTTCTACAATGAAATCTTGATGTTCCCCATTAGTATCTTCCTCGTTGACCCCTTCTTTAGTTTTTGCTTCATCATTAATAACCACTTCAATGTAATAAACTTTTCCCCTTCCTTGGCATTTGTGTTGATTGTTCCATTTCTCATTGTAATAGTAGCACAAGCCTTTCTTGTGAAGTTCATTTCTTGACATGCCATGTGGACCTATAAGGGGGGCCTTTGGTGGTGGATTAGCCTTAATGAAAGGCTTCTTTGGTTGCCCTATTAGTGTATTATTGACAATGGTCTTCCCTTTCTTGGTGGAATCTTCAAGACTCAAGTCTTTCTTAATGGAATCCTCTAAAGTTGTTGGCTCCAAAGCCCTCACAAGGCCACTAAAAGAATCTGATAAGCCTTCAATGAAGAAGAATGTGAGCCTCTTATCTAAGACATTGGATACCATCACTACAAGCCTTTGAAATTCTGAAACATATTCATCCATGGTGCCTATTTGCTTCAATCTTGTTAGTTCCTAGAAGTATGCTTCTAGGTCCTTTCTGTCAATTTGTGCGTGAAATCTGAATATGAAGATACTTGACCAAATCCTTGAGTCACAATACCATGGTACCACCATTCATGGGCAAGATCTTCCAAGTGTAGAATGGTAAATTTGATAGCTTCTTCTTCAGTCATTGGGTTGAGAGAAACATATGTGTCCAGTTTTTGTATCCATGGTTGTGTAGTCATCTTCCCCTATCCATCAAATGTAGGGAGTGAAAGCTTGTTGACCTTATGTTGAAGATCTCTATTCCCTCAATTTTGTCTCCCATCACTCCTTCTAGTGTTGTAGAAATGATTAAAAGGAATTGTAGCTTGAGCATCAACGTCTAGATTTAAATACTCATGTAGCTTGAGCATCAACGTCTAGATTTAAATACTCATGTACAATGCTACCATAGTTTCGTTGATCATCGTCTTCTTGTTGGGCCTCTATCCTAGGTAAGAACTTGGGTTGAGTATGAATATAAGTGTGACCATTTGAGGTCCTGCTATGCTCTCCCCCTCACGACTATTCCGAATGGATTTCTTCTGAATTATTGGATCCTGATTTAATGTTATTAACAATAGAAATAAGTGATTGGATTTCTTGCAACAAGGCTTGGTTTGTTTGGTCTTGTTGCTTCATGAAGGTGTCTATCTTATCATTCAAATCCCCCATTCTTTCCTTACCTCTGCCTCCTATTCCCTGAGTAATAGCTTCAAGCTTCTTCTTCTCTCACTTTATAGCTCAAATATCCCTTTGACTTAATCGAATAAGACTTCTCCCACAAGTTGGTAGGTCTTGTGGCTTTCATACCATTGTAAGATGCTAGGGAACACACAGAAAAAAAAATTATATGATCCAATGAAAGAACACACAAAAAATTTCCAGTTTATTGAACATCCAATTCTAACCAAGTTATTGAAAAATTTCGAACTACAAACTCACAACCAACAATGAGGCATATACTGGTATAATTGAATTTCTCATATTTAGGAACGATTACATGGTATATTTGCGAATTGTACCCAAAGATGATTTACTCTACAAGTTGTTGTATGAAATGTGATGTAAGCTCTTCCAAAAGGTGGCATCACTATAGGTGATTTAAATATCACTATTGATGATGCTCGATCCTAACCAACGATCTTAATGATTGTCGTTGCCTCCTTGATGCACCCTTGTCAAGATCAGTTGACTCCAGGTATATCACATCCTTTCTAAGATTTGAGTGTTGATGTAGATGCTCGCTACCAGTGGATGGTTTCGCCTTAAGGCCTATGTGTTGCCTTGCTCCCAACTGGAAGTGTCACTTGGTTGAGCTCGCTTGTGTGTATAATGTGATCGCTTATCATAAACTCGATGGCAGAGAGTACCCAAATGGTGTCGGCCAAAGCCAATGGCTCTCCCTGGATGGCAGATGAAATCGTCCCCTCTTAATATGATCCTACAATGAATTGGATGGATGAGAATATGACTGAAAGAGAAATAGATGAATTGAAGATCATTCACAAGTTTTCTTGGCCTAAACTATGTCCTGACCTAGGGTTTTGGGTTTGAGCAACTACGTCCTCAATCACCAACCAGAGATTGAATCCAAAACTCATGATGATCTGAATGTTGGAAAGATCTTGATTAAATACTAATGCTAACACCCAACTTCAATTGAAGTTGGCCAATAGAACAATAAAAATATTTAGAATTCAATTTTAAATCTAATTAGGTGCCGATCAAAAGGTAGGTCGGTGACAAGGAAATTTTTATTATTTGATTATTTATTAAATAGTGTTTATAAACATGAGTTTCTAGAATCATGTTGGCCTAAACTTATTGAAAATTAGGGACACGACAATTTATAATATAAAACAAGTTGTATATCATGAAAAAATGTGTGAGCAATTATAACTAGATCAATTGTCCTAGGGTGTTCTTCAATAATTTCTTCCTTTCATACCACTAATATTTTCTAAAATATTATTAGGTATATTAGTATAAGATGGATTCTACCAACTAGATCTTTTATCTATGAATATGATCTAATTTTTGGATTTCTTTTAGTGACCCTCTAATATTATTGATTTGTCTAAACAAGGGCTAAAAATTTGTATTCGAAGTGTTGTCTAAATTAAAATCCTAATGAACCAAGGGGTTTTAAATTTATCATGTTACGGGAAATATAATACCTTAAGATCAACATCTTACCACTACTTTGTCTAAACTTAATAAAATTGTGTGGAAAATCTAAGCTTTAAGCTACATAATCTAGAGTCTAGTTGTAATAAACATTAATTTTCCCTAAAAACTATATATGAAGCATTATATAAAAATATAGTGAAAACACAAAAAAGTAATTTTCTTAGTTTCAAACAATAAACCATGAATAGCCCATGATGATCATATTTGGGTGGATATATTTAATAGTATGCTATACTCAAAAATATCTTGACACCAACATCCTACACCAAGTAAGAAAGATGATTGATGCTAATAATTTCAATTAAATAAATGTTTAAAATGGAAATAGATTAGGGTTGAGGTCTTAAATAGATACAACTCATTGAATGAATGTCATGGAATTCAAATATCTCACAATAATTTCACCCTGAATTAACTATCAAAAACTATTTATGTTTATTTAAATATATAAAATTTATATAATGGATCAAAGTTTCCAAGATACAATAACATGAACAAGCCATTGTAGTAAAGACACAATTGAGGAATGCAAAAATTTAAGATGACTATTATTTTAATATGGATGAATATATATTTACAAAGATAATTGGGTATATAAGATACTACATCAATAAATGTGAATATGGAGACCAAAAACTGTCTTGTTTGTTGTGACCATGAGCTAGGGGAGAGGACCTAGTAGTTGAGCATGTTTTAATAGTTGTGATAGTAGTTGTTTATATAATGTCCAATAGTTGTGATAGTAGTTGTTTATATAATGCCCAATAGGTGTGACTTGACTACCCATTATTAAACAAAATGTATTCCTTTGATCTAAAAATCAACCAATCATGTGATGCCACATCAGCGCTCAACTACCCATACTGTGAATGCACGAGTATTGGTCACAATTTTTTTGGCCTTTTTGGACGCCTTGACAAAAAGCATGTTGATGTGGCATCATATTTGATGATGTGGCCTTGAAATAAAAGTTATAACAAGGGGACTTGCCAAATAAGCTACTGTAAAAAATTGGGAGTGATTTGAAATTTTCAGAAGCGCGAAATTAGGGTGCACAACTACTAGATCCTCTCCCCTACATAACCTCCTCCATCCATCTTTGCAGGTATGCGTGCTCCAATTGTATGCCTCTGATTCCAAAGGGAGCAACAATATTCTCTTTAGTGTAGCGCCCGTAGGCTGTCTCGGTCAAATGCTCGATCATTTGCCCCACCACGTTGTAGCTGAAAATCGAGCGGCAGGGCTTTCATGAAGTGAATTGCACCTTTCAGCGTAGGGGGCGGTGAGTAGTCCAGGGCTTCAGCAGCGTACAAGGTCACCGGCTGCGAAAGAATGTCGAACATAGTCTGTGGGTATCCCATATTTTCTAGATAGGGCTTCGTCAATGCGAGCTATGACAACCTGGACTACAGTAGTCTGAATTTCGTTGTCCAATTTTATATATTAGTACACAACATCAAGTTTTGTAAAATGTATATTTAATTAATTCAATGTGATTTAGTCAATCAAATTTTGAATTTTAAAATTGAGGTGGGGACTAAATATGTGGGAATATGTGTATATTGAGATGGACAAAAACTAGGGGAATGAGTTCAATTTAACAAAACAATATAACATGGAATAGAAATTTTATCATTACACTTTTGTATAATATTCTCTTATTTCTAAATTTATTAGAAAAATATTTTTTTTATGTACATATAATTAATAATAAATATTCACACTAATAGACACACAATAAAGTTAACCAACAATATGTTGTAACAAAAGTGTTAAAATATTTATGTAAGTTATATGAAAACATGTGTAAGATGACAAAAAAGATAATAATATTAAGTCAACATGAAAAAAGGATATATTTAAACAAAGATATAATGTTTATGAAATTTCATTAATGTATCCCCTTACATTATTCATGAGACCCATGTAGGCATGCTCCAATGTCAAGGATTCAAAATTTTTAAGGATCGTTGAAAATCACTATGAAAACTCAAAAATAAAAAAAAACATATCTTACAAGGTGTGACATACACCTATTGTTGGTTTTTTTCTATCAAGTTTACAAATAAATAAAAAGTAAAAAAAAATATTAATATAAAAATTTACATGTTTATAGATAAATCTTTAAAAGTATTATATCTTATATATTTGTAAAGAATTCATCTTTGAAATAAATATACTTAAGTCTTTTATGAGATTTTCATCTTAAGTTAAATTGATTGATTGAATTTTAATTTTGTATTTGTTTTTGTGTTTCATTTAATCTCCATAGAATACATTAAGAATGATTAGATGTTTAGATAACACCACCCAATAATGATTAAATTTTTAAAAGATAACATCACTCAAAGGCTCCTTGATATTATAGGAAGTGATCAAGAATTAAAAAATGATGTGTGAATGATATGATTTTTATCTAATGAGTTCATTGGGTCCACAAATCAAGTGATAGGAGAAAAAATTGACATGATAAAAACATGGGAACCTCATAGGTAAAAGTGTGATGCATATTTACATCTAAAACACATTTTTATTAGGATGTAATTTACAAATTTTGTTTCTTTCCAATACATTGAGAGAATCCAATGGTGTAGCATGTAATAAATGTATAATACAACCAACAAATTGTAGATCATGAAAAAATATGCGAGCAATTATGACTAGATCAAATGCCTCAAAGTGTTATTCAATAATGTACTATTTAAATATTCTAAACTATTGTTAGGTATAATAGTAAATGATGGACGGGTAGAAGAACTACCAAATCGATCATGGATCAATGAATTTTATCTATATTTTTATTTCATGGAGTGACCCTATAATATTCATAATTTTTTAAAATAGGGACTTAGTAATTTTATTCACTAGGTCATGTATAAATTTATATTCTCAAATAGACTAAGGGATTTTAAATTATCATGTTGAGGGGAACATAATTCCAAAAGATCAACATCTCACCAACATATTTGTGTAAACTTAAGGAAATCACATAGGAAATATAAGCTTTAACCTACATAATATGGAGTCTAGGTGTAACCAACACTAACATTCCATATAATAATGCATATGAAGCATCATATTAAAATAGTGGGAGCTCATAGAAAGTAATTTTCTTAGTTGCAAATAAATTTATCATGATTGGATCCATGATTCTACAATTAGATCTTTGACATTGATCTTGTTGGTTCTATTAGTACTGAGTACATTGGTCATTTTATTTATAGCTTCATGATGGTGCTATGTTATAGTTGGAGATTACCATGGATTGATTAGTTTCAAGTGCTCATGGATACTTGGAGATTTGGGTAAGGCTTGGATATCTCTTGTTTATTGAGATCATATGTTGAGATGATTACTTTGACGAGGCTTCAATAGGAAAACCAAGGATTCTATAGCTAGGTATGGACACGATCACATGATCATCTATAGAGGAGATTGTTCTTGGAGTGATTCATTATGACTTGGTTATCCTAGAGGAGCATTCCAATTCATCGCTCTTAGTCTACCAAATAGATAGTCATCTAAGAGGTATTTCAAATTCTTATTTTTTAGATGCATTATGTTTTATGCTTTATCCCCTAATGGACATAGATCCTAAGCTATGGTTAGACTAGTATTGGAGGATTATTTGAGTGTTGGCATGTTTATCTCCTTATGCATATGAGTTTATTTATGATATCATTCATTGATGAGGAGTTTAGGATATGTTATCGGGCTTATTCCCTTGGCTTCGGAATTAATTGTTTGTTTGAGAGGCTGACATATTCGTTATGGTTATATGTAGAAAATGCTTGTCTCTTTATGGTTTTATGGAGATAATTTTTATCAAAACTAGAGCATTTGGAGGTATGTGTAGAAGGAAATGCTACATTATTTGATTTGTAGGTTTTCTCTTTGGTCATATTATTATTCCAAGCTATTTGTATTCACATGACATTATATTTGAGGTTTGTGTAGAGTTATGGTCATCACTATGTTTTTCTAGTCATATGTTTATTTTTATATTGTAAAAATGTTGAGGTTCATTTACCTCTTAATTTTTTTGGGTGTGGAGAACTTGGGATAGTTATGGAGAATAATGGTGAGTATTGCAACATATTTATTTACATTTTTTATATATATTTTTGGATGTTCTTTGATACTACATGATATTTGTTACACTTTATATGTGATTCTATTGATGTATATTTGGATACCTAGATCATTTTAAATATTTCACATTACTTATGTAGTGGGAATTCTTAGATGTATGTTCTTTATTGACAAGTTTGATACATGGATCTTGTGCTTGCATGTTATGGATTGGGTATTTTGATGGCATGAGGATTACCTGTTATGATATGTATATCTTGTTTTTGTGGTATGGATAGTTGGATGTGTTAGAAACTTGTTGCCGTTTCTATTTTAACTATGGTGATTATTTATTAACTACTATTAATGCATATTTGTTACCATTGTATTTAGTGTTTGTGTTGGGATATCAATTTGAGGAAGGACTTATATGCTTCTATGTGATAACTTTAGTGTGATATCTCTTTGGATGGGATATTAGTGTTTATGCATTTTCATGATGGATGAAAGGATTAATGTTTGAGATGATGGACACCTTCATTATTTTTGTAGGTACCTTTATGGAGCACACAAAACACTTTGATTCCTTGATCCAATACATGCTAACTATAGAGTTTATTCTCTTGATGTTTGACTATAAAGATATATTGTAATGATCTAGTTGTTGAATAATACATGAGTAATGGATCCTTTTGGAGGTTTGGTTTTTATATCTTGATGGTTTTCCTAGGGTATATCTTATGTAACCATTTCATGGTATGTTTTCTACTCTTTTGTAATATGGATTCTAAGTACTTGTTTGTATAATATATCTATTTGGGTTATATAGAAATTGTCATAGATGGCTGAAATTTTTCTTTTAAAGGCCACCACTTGACCCTTATGATTGAGGGAAGAATACAAAAAAATACGAACCTTCTAGTCGTCACCAACCTCCTAGTAATCAAACATCAAGGAACCATAGGAATCTTTAAAGACCAATCCTAAGGAAAAACATGCTAATAAAGAGTAGATAGGATATTTATTATACCACAAATTATTCCAAATATTAACTTAGCAGTCCCATTTCTTACTTTCCAAATTGTTTCATTTTTTAGCAAATATATACACTTGAAAAAAATATTCCAAATGGAATAACCCTAGGGAAGAAAAAACCATAGCAAAAAAATATATTTTCCAAACACTTCAACCATTAAAATAAATACAAAGGGAGGTAAATGGTCTCCTTTCATAGACATCTTCTTCTACAAGAAAAAAAAATGATAAGTAGTCATTGATGAGAATTAAAAATATAGGAATGAAAATGCAACTATTTAAGAGATTTATGATTTTATCTTGGAAACTAAATTCTTCCAAAAAATTTATAGAAAAGAGTAGGAAATGTGATCAGATTCTTTGTTTATGTCTATAGACACCTAAAATTGACACCTTATTTCTTTTAATTATTTATTCTATAATTTATCATTTACATTTGATCACCCTTATCTTTGACATATATATTAATAATGCTTTTATTATTAAATTAATATTTATTAACAATTTTGTCATCCCCATTCATCATCTTAAATTATTTCTCCCATTCATTCCTAAAGTCTAAACCCTTGGTAAATATTTATCTAATAGTTATTTTCCTCAACCATTATCACATTTCTTACCAAATTAAATAAATATTCCGATTTATTTAAGTAAATCTATTTTATTCACTTTGCATTATCCACCCTAATCCTCCACTATAACCTAATCCCCATTTAATAATTTGTGAAAGTTTATCAATGATTAATTAAGGTTTGACTCATCTATGTCACCATGAGAATCCACTTGCCATGGCATGTCCATGATAAGTGGTGCTTGAGGGTATGGCCAAATATTCTATTGCATTCTAAATTCTAATTTTAAATTTCTCCTATGAACTTGGGGCATGGGGTAAATTTCCAATTACTAATAAATCTAAGTTTAGAATTTCCCATGTCCTTGGAAGAATGGGACACTCCAAAATTTACATTTTTAAAAATATTTCCAAAGTACCTTATCGTACCCCATCAAACCCATGACATCCACTCTCCCCCATCCTTAATTCCAACCTTTGACCTTCCTAACCCCTTGGAGCCTCCCTTTCTAGCAAATATCAATAATTCACTTGCTAATTTCTACTTCCTTTGGAAAACACATGCACTATAAGCCACTGATCATAATTTTGCATCCTAACCCTACATTATAGTATCAAAAAGTTTATAAATTGGAGGTCCCTCAAGCCATTTACAAAAAAAATTTGAATGCTATATTATGTTAAATGAAGAACTTAAATTAATTATCAATTTGGGAAAATCCACCTTAATTACTATAATTAGGTGGTTTAATATGGGTGTCATTGAATGCCAGTATTGTTTATGAATCTCTTATATTCCTATTCTTAAGTGTTTTTTTTTATTGTGATTGAGTAGTTTAGCTTGTCTAGTGTACCATAGAAAAATGGATTAGTGACATTTTCATGGTTATTTAGGTCTTTCTCTTGTGATGTTTAACTTATCTTGCTTTGATTTAATGTTGCAATGTAACTTATGCATTCACATTAGGTCCTAAACATTCAAATTATGACATCTTGTGAAGGTGTTGTGATGTAATGACCCTGCTCAAATCTGACCTCAAAATGTTGATAAAGAGCTCAAGAAATTTTGTCAAACACTTTGCATACAAGGGTCATATGACTGATATAACATTTCAGTTTGCTTTAATGACTCTTTTCTTCAATTAGCATCAATGAGAATGCTTACAAATGACTCTAAATTGACTAAACAATGTCCTAGCATGAATGTGCAACTTATTTTGGCAATATTCAATGCTTATATATGATATAAGCATGAAAAATGAACACCTACAACCAACTGGTAATTTTAACAAATAGTTGGTATGCAAACTCTAATGCTGATTACTATGATATTTGATTGCACAACAACAACCACTTATTACTCCTTGATTTCAAATGTCATTCAAATACAAAGCTGATTACAAATTGGCCAAGATTCTTGGCATCATACTTATGCAACTTAACAATTTCTAAGTACAAATTGCAGCCTCTTACACATGTTCATATATGCATAAAATCGAATACAAGACAACATAAATAACCTGGTTGAGTCGCCTTGTGTGGGAGATGAAGTAGCCAGCATATATCAATAAATGAACACCTTGTATGTGATGAATAATGAACCAAAGCTGAGCCGCCCCTACTGTAACTTTCAGACCTTCAAAATAAATATATCACAGCTGCAACCTTCAATTACTATCATTGATCTTCATTGCCAAGCTTCAAGAAGGGATTCGCCCAAATACCCACGTGCCAAAGATGTGTGAATGAATTTCTATGAATTTATTTGTGCTCTCATGCCAAAATCGCCCCTGTATTGCAGACCTCAAAAAATTAATTATTGATCAGCCTCTAAAGATCTCATGAAGCTCCAACGATAGTCTCTAGCTCTTTGGAATTCTAGCACTCTAACTCAAGATCAAAATTGATGAATATTGTAGGTTCAATAAACAAAATCGTGGCTTTATGCAGACTTAAAGATAACTGAAAGAAATATATTAGAAATCTGGAAATGAAGAATGTTGCAAATCAAACCCTAATATGGCCAAAAGATGAAGACTTTGATCACCAAAAATATCTCCAACAATTCATCAAATCGAGTCATACAAAAACTTGGCCAATGGCCACAAAGTTTTACAATGAAGCTCAAATAGAAAGTCTGAAGTAACTTTCTCCCAACTGCAATAATTCAAGTGATATTTCACACCCTCAAAATTGCTCACCAATTGAGAGTTTTTGTTCTCAATGGCCAAAGACAACTGCAGAAACCCTAGGCTCCACAACCATCAAACAACAAACAGCAACAACAACAAATCTGGATGATGAGCATGAAGCCCATGATGTCTATTTATACTTTTTCCTCAAGAGGTCGGCCTCCTTCTAGAACTTTCCCAAGTCACCTTCTAGAAGGAATATTATTTTATTTTATTTTATTATTTTATTATTTTGCACTTTATAATAAAATAATTATTCATAACATAAAGTGCAAACATAACATTACTTTATAACATGAGGTTTCTAAAAATAGAAACATATCAAGAAATCATTAGAACACCTCCATATGTAGACTGAATCATGAAACGAGCCAACCAATCAACTAGGTATCTGCCAAATGACCCTCTTATCAAGCTCCATTAGCCTACAAGGATCAGGAATAGGCTAATTCCCCTAAAATCCATCGCTCATGAAAAAGGGGACATTACAGTCCACCCTCCCTAAAATTGCTTGTCCCCAAGCAATCTCAGCAACAAGTAAAAATCTCCTCCACCTGGATCCCAAGTGAAGATCTGTGTAATGTCCCAAACATCACCAAATAGTTCTTGTAGCACAAACACATCCTGCTGAATCAACTCAATAGCTGATGTAAACCATGCCAAATATGAATGTACAATGAAAACCCAAGTAAGACAGCCATCGATCAATGAAGAATCTAAAAAGATCAAGTCACCAACCAACAAGTAGATAGCACCTATTATATGTCATAGGTAACCAATCCAAAGATGGGTTGTGGATACCTTCATTACCCTCCAAGAACAACTCTTGAGTGGCTAGTCCACTAAGAGTGTCATCACCAACAATATCATCCTCCACAAAAGAATGATCAACCTCCACAACACATGAAGAAACCTCAAATTGTACCATGTCCTTTGATTGCCCAAACTTATCATCTTCATCACTAACATTAGAACATAGGACAAAATTATCCTTCATTTGAATGAGGAGTCTTCTAATGTGATCTATCCCTTTTTTCCTTGCCAAGTTGATGAGATTGACTTTGTTTTTCACATCTTGAAGATGTTGTCTCACATTTGCAGCCACTAACCTATCCCTTTTGGCCTCTCTCAACCATTCTTCATTCAACATTTTGGACCTTTTAATCTCTTCAATGCCAAAGTACACAAAATCAGTCTTCTTGATAGCTTCATGTCCATGAATGAATGTAGGGATGCTATCAAAATTTGATATCATATTATTGGCTTGTTCCTGATCACAAGCTTCCTGATCACAAGCTTCCTTTTCATAAGAATGATGATGCAACATTTTGCTATCCTCAAACCAATTTGTGATGACATCATGCCATTGTAAAATGCCTTCATCATCATGTGAAGACAAAACACTAGTGGATGCTCCACTTAGTAGAGGATCAAATTCCACATCCTCCTTAACATCTTGTGCCTCCAATAGACTTCCATATGAATGAACAACATTCATTGAGCTACTATCATGAGAGGAAGAAGCAATGCTAAACTCACCTATTGAAGCATCACAAGAAACCATATCCTCATGTGGCTGCTCCAAAACAACTGATTTGTCTTCAAACACCATTTGTTCTTCTTCAACCTTGCAATCCTCGTCAAGTGTCTTGTGCCCAACATCTTCCTCCAAGCTGGTCTGATTTATATTCTCCATGTGATTAGTTGTATGCTGGTCACTAACTGCTAAAAATTCATTGTAGAGGTTTCTAGATACCTCACTTGTAGAGACCTCTTGTTCTTACTTCCTTTCATTTTGAGATGTAGACTTCTTAGAAATGGAAGTCATAAACTGAGATAAATTGTCTCTAGTTGCAGGGTCTCTAAGCAATTTACTTATTTCTTTGAACTCTTTCAAAAGCTTATTCATACCTTTGTCCCACTGCTTCTGAGTACTTGAAGTAGCCATGATCAATGCCCAACAGGATGGTAGGAAACCGCTCTGATACCACTGTAGTGACCCTGC
>VDFB02000003.1:407386761-407490456 GCA_007258455.2 Sequoia sempervirens
AAAATATATCAATAGTAGAAGGTCCATCAATGGATATGTGTTTATTTTATTTGGTAGCATGATTAGCTAGATGAGTAAGTATTAATTTTTGGTTGCTTTATCCACTATAGAGGCTAAGTAAATGGAAGCTAATTATGCTTGCAAAGAGGCCATCTAGCTTAAGAAATGAGTTTTAATACATGTAGGGCTAAGTTTTGGAGTTATCAAAGTATTTTGTATTGATCAAATTAATTTATAACAATCAAAGTGTTATATGTCTAGAAATGAACATGAGCTTTTATACAATGTTGAAGTAAATAGATATCTAGTATCATTCCTTCATGAAATTGGTAGAGGATGGGAGTGTGATGCTAGAGAAATTTAAAACTTTGTATAATTCTGTAGACTCTTTTATGAATGTAGTCAACACAAATAATTTTTGGTGGTGTAGTAAGTATATGAACCTCTTAGCCCTTGATATATAGTTGATGGTATATTGGTATTGAACCCTTTTCTTCTACAATCTATTCAAAAAAAGTGGGGGAAATTTTGGAAAATTATCTAAAAATTTTAATTCTTAAGAATAAAAAATATAAATTTCAAGGCTTTAGAGGTTGATTTTAACCCCAAAAATATCACAATGGATCTTAACTAAGGCATTCTAGTTATGTTAATATGGATTGATTTTTAAAATTTTATAGTAGACATAATCAACCTGCTTAATCAAAATTTATGGTCTTAAGAAGTTGGGACTCCCAAATCATAAGTGTAAGAGCATATACTATGTATAAGAGAGATGTAAGAGGAAGTTAAATTATTGGTGAACTTATGACACATGTTATGAAATATCACAAGGCATCTTTGAATAGAGATAATGGAATCAAAATAAAATCCTCAAGTGGATGAGTGGATTATGATGATATTATGATAGGTTTTAGGAATATTTTATTTTTATTTTATCGACTAATCTTGGGATTCAGTCATTATATTTTGACTAGTGATTTGAGTGTCACATTTTAGGTGCTTTTAGCTTATAGTTTTGAAACTACCATTTGATTGTTTGATGTATCATTTCACCTATTTATTAGGTATTTGAGGTAAGGTTAGATAGCAAGTTTTGTAGGCACTATTATGCTACCAAAATTTCTCTAAATCTACTATTATTGATATTCTTATAAATCCTTAGATTATGTAAGATTATTGTAAACATTTGATTATTGGATAATACACTGGGTTTCTTGGGATTATGTGATTTTATCCCTAAAGGGTTCTCACTATGTAAATAATTGTGTGATGGTATAATGAATTTACATTTATTTTATTTTAACTGCACGATTAATTTAATTTTTGCACATACATGCTCTCATAGATTAGTGTAGGAAGCATATTTCACATATTTTCATCTTATCAATAAGAGATTATACATTGAGGGGGCATGCATGGTTTCTCTTATTCTCTCTATTCTAGGGATAATTTTATTTGTATGGGATTTGATCCTTTTTATTCTTTCATGTGGGGTCACCTAGCCCTACTTCCAATCTCTTATTCCTTTCTTGTGGGGAGTTTTTCCTTATTGTTTAGGGTAGGGGCTCTTATTATGATCTTTATGGGGGACCATTTTATCAATTGGTATCTAACTTGACTTCACAATTTTTTGGAGCCATCCATTCCATCTAACCATATCCACCTAAGTTATGCTTACCTTGGGGTTTTGGTTCATTTATATTTCATTGCAATTAGTTTGATTATTTTGTGTATCAATGTGCACCCAAGATAATCTTACTTATATAGTTATCTACTTGGGTAGATTATACTTGCATCATGTGGCTTGTGCTTTCCTTATTTGGTGGAGATATGTGTTCTTTCCTTGTGTTGATGGAGATATGTGTGTTTTCCTTTTATTTAGCCATATATATTTAGCCCCTATTTTGATTTTAAATGCCCAATATCCAATGCATTAAACTTACCCATACATATGATTCTACACCTACCCATATATAACTATTACATACACTCATATTCAATTGTTTCCACACTAAGGATCATTTTTTTTACATGAAGTTGATATTATCATTGTGGAATTAAACTATACCTTTCTAAATTTTCAATTTTAAATTGGCTAACCAAGCCCTATTATTTTCTCACCTTGAGTTGACTAAGTATACATTTTTCAAAAAATGATTGTATGTGTTAATATTTAAAATTCATTCATTAACATTCCTTTGATAGCTTTGAAATCCAAAAATCCTCTCATTCTAGTTCATTAAGGAGAAATCAATAATGAAACAGTATATTTTGTACACTAAAAGGAGTAACAAATTTGTATATATCATTATAGGGCACTTGTTTGTTGTCCTTAAAATATTCCACACTTTTTGAGGGTTGACCTAAGAGAATGTGTCTCCTTGCAGCACAAAATCAATCTCTTCTAAGTAAATTTAAAAATTGTCAAGCCTCAAATAATATATAAGAGTAGAGTAGACAAAAATCAACCAAGAAAACCACTAAATAGAAATCC
Source organism: Sequoia sempervirens (assembly GCA_007258455.2). Taxonomy (NCBI): domain Eukaryota; kingdom Viridiplantae; phylum Streptophyta; class Pinopsida; order Cupressales; family Cupressaceae; genus Sequoia; species Sequoia sempervirens. The sequence continues at coordinate 407,389,259 of VDFB02000003.1, forward strand.
ACATTACACATGGTTAAATCCAATATAGAGGACAAATTTACAGCTATATTCTTGACCTAGACTCACAAACTTGATCCCATATAAAATAAATATTCAATACAAGATTACAAAACTTTTACGAACAAAAAAATATATTTCACAAACATATCACAACAAAATTCTAAAATCTTTATTAAACATCTACATTCTTCAATCATGAAACTAAATAACTCTTTCAATTATATTTACTTAGAATAACTATTATAATAAAATTAATTTATCAATCCCAAACTTTAATTATGAAATCCAAACTGATTTATACTTGAATTGACTACATTACTTTAATTAACCTAAATCAAATCCTGAAGGAAAGATCATCTTCGTTTTATTTAAACAAACCACGTGAACGAACTTGAAGGATTGGCAAAACGTACCCGGGGTTTACTTTTAACGGTACAGAATGGGAAGGGCTGAGAAACCCTTTGACGTTTTACAGTCTAACTTTTAGCTACTTACATGTGACTTCGAGAATGGAAAAAATCGTTTACTTTGTTACACGGCCGTCAGGTCATAATCAGGCCAATCCTGGATGCTCCTCGCGACCTCGCTAAGATTAGCAGATGCAATATACACAAAGTCATCTTGTAATGGCCAAGTGTTGAGTACATACGCCCACGTAATGTTCCCCTCTGTCAATCGCATGAAAAAGGAATGAGCTCCTGTGGCCGCTCCCCTGTGCTGAAAGCTTCTTATTTTCCCCTCTCCATCCACGCTAACAAACACAAACAGTCCCTTCGAGTGATCGAACAGAATATCGCCTTTCAAATACCTCTTCGCAGGCATGCCTGCATTAAGCATGGCGGACACCATATCCTCCTGCAGAATTGCCGGCTGCCGGAGCCCATCGATATGGTCAACAAATCTCACAATGTCGCCGGCGCTACCGATCCAGCCGGCAACGGAATCCAAGCTACTGTAGTCCAGGCTGCCGTAGCTCTTGTTGACGAAGCCCTCGCCGGGAAATATGGAGACCCACAGACTGTCTTCTCCGTTGCGACCGTAGTACATAACCTCCTTCTCCGCCCGCCGGTGCACCTGCGTGTGCCCCAATTGTATGCCCTCTATTCCCAAGGGAGCAAGAATATTCTCTTCAACGTAGCGCCCGTAGGCCGTGCCGGTCACATGCTCGACCACCCGCCCCAGCACGATGTAGCCGAAGTTGGAATATTCCATTGCCGACCCGGGCATGAAATCCAGCGGTAGGGCTTTCATGAAGCGAATGGCATCTTCGGGCGTAGGAGGCGGCAGCTTGTCCAGGGCTTGAGCGGCGTATAAGGTCGCCGGCTGGGAGAGAATGTCGATGCCGGTCGACGTCCGGTCCCAGCCGCCGGTGTGCTGCAACAGGTTCCGTACCGTGATGTTCAATAACCGGCTGTCGGTGGTGGCGCCCCTGGGCGGTCTGAGATGTTCGAGAAAACTGAACGGTTTGTCGTCGAGACTGAGCTTTCCTTCCTGAATAAGCTTCATAATGGTGGTTCCTGTGATGACATTGGAGATACCGTTATATCTCATTGTATTGTCCGTCAAGAGCGGGGTTCCCGTCTCAAGGTTGGCTACTCCGAAGGCTTTCAAATATTTCAGTTGGCCTCCCTTTGCCACTGCTAATTGGGCGCCTAGGACATTGCTGTATTGCATGAGCATCTTCATTACTTTGTCAAATCTTGCCATCTCTGGGAAATCTCTGTGCGCGTCTGAAAATCCAGAGATAGACTTTGAGAGAAACAGAGGGAAAAGAAGGATCACGAGATTGACTACCATTTTACTCGATCTGAAAGATATTTTGTAAATCTCGCTCAGGACTTTGAAACTTCTCCGCTTTTGGGTGGAGGATTGGTTAACTAAACATGCTTGATATGCTATTTGGGAGCTAATACGAGCAATCTTTCTGAGGCCATGGTATTAAAATGAGCATGTTTGTCCTATGTCACAAGCAACTAGGCGTTTGGTTGTTTCGTGCTCCAACTCGAGAATTTGAAGTTACTGTTTAAAGATTTAGGTAGTTATGATTCACATAGGACAAGTCATTACGAATATAGGACAAATTAGCATATATATAATAGTTTTTAAGTGGTTATCTCTTTAAGAAAGGCTCTAAATTATGTACACGATTTAAAAAAATAAAAATTCTTGTATTTATTATTACTATTTCACATATTTTGATATTCAAAAGGTTGACCAAATAATGCCATTAATTTTATTTCTAAATTAGGATTATAAATTCATTATCACACATTTTATTAATTTTGAAATGTCTTTTTTTTTTTCTTTCTTTTTTAGACTGCAAGAAATGGATAGCCCTCATATGAACTGTAGTATGTTTGGTAAACCTTTTTCATGTGATAGGTGACGTTCGTATGACACACCCTCCAATACCATAGGGACTGAGGGGAGACTATACCTCGTGACCTCGTGTTTGCAACAGGATGCTTTAGCCGATCGACCTAGGCCCTCCGCCCAATTTTGAATTATGTTTTATTATCAAATAGAGTTTCAATAATTTTTTTTTTCATATTTATCAATTTTGATACTCAAACTCTAAAATCTAATATACCACTCTTTTTCTATCTTAAAATACAAGCATACCTACTAACAAAGCCCTCTCTTGATGACCTTCATAACAACCATAGTAAAGAAATATTATGAGGAAACCACTTGGTTTTAGGCTACATGGAATGAGATCAAATGGATCCAACTTTGAAAAGCAAAACCATAAAGTTGCAAAGCAAGGATATACAAGAGCCCCTCTAGTGCACTCCCTACCTTGTGTTTTGTTCTCGTAGAATGTAAAAAAAAGTTGATGAATCAATTAAAATTTGAACCTAAGACATCTTATTAGCTATTAGGTTGCTCTACCACTAAGCTATCAAACCATGTCGCGACCTATCCATATTTGGTTTTACTATGGCTCATTTTCCAACATCCCCCTTGAGCCACATTATAGGTGCTCAAGGCGTTTTGGCTTAGTCTAACTCTAGTAACCTAGCTATAGTGCCATTTTGAGCTTTTTCATGTACTAGCTAATACGAAAGAGCTTTATTTTTTATTGGGGAACTCTTCCATTAAAAGTATTAACATCTATCATATTTCTTAATCGGTATACGATGTTGGTTTGAGGAGGATTCAAGGATATCATGCTACTAAATTTTCCCACCCAAAGATGATCATCATGGGTTATTCATGGTTTATTTGCAGTCAAGAAATGCTCCTTAAATGAGATCCCAATATATTTTAATATGATGCTTCAAATATCTTTATCATAAGGAATGTTAGTGTTGGTTATACCTAGCCTCTAGATTATTTAGGTTAAAACGTAGATTGTCTATGTGACTCCCTTGAATTTACACAAATTTGTAGGTAAGATGTTGATCTTAGGGCATTATATTTCCCTCAAAATGATAATTAAAAATCCCTAGATCTATTTGAAGATTTAAATTTAAAAAAGACCTTGTGATGAAATTATTGAGTCCCTATTTAAACAAGTTAAAACTATTACAAGGTCACTCCATGAAATCCAAAAAATTAGATCCTATTTATCTATACCTAAACTAGTTGGTAGTTATTCTATACCCTTGCATCCTTTACTATTATACTTAAAAAGATTTTAGAAAATATTATAATGATAATAAAAGAGTAGATTATTAAAATTACAATTTAAAGCAATTGATTTGATCATAATTTCTTACACATCTCTTCATGATCTATAACTTGTTAGGTATATTGTACATTAAGTACATGGTATACGATTAGATGCTCTTAAAGCATGGGAAAGAAACACAATTTCTACGTAATGTCCTCACATAAATGTGAGTTAGATCTAAATATGCATTACACTTTTACCTTTGAGGTTTTCAAGGCTTCATCGTATCATATTCTTGGCCCAATAAGCTCACTAGAAAAAAACCACATCTTGCACACATCATTTTTTTATTCTAAGTTACTTCCTATAATGTCAAGGAGCCTTTAGGTGATGTTATCTAAGAATCTAAGTATTATAGAGGTTAAATGATACAAAAATAATAATCAAACTTCAAATTCAACCAATCAATTTAATTCAACCAATCAATTTAACTTAAGATGGCAATATCATAAAAGACATATTTATATTTATCTCAAACCTAAATTCTTTGCAAATATATAAGCTATAATAATTTTAAAGTTTTATATTTATATAAATATGTTAATTTTTATATTAATATTATTTATATTTTTTATTTAATTGTAAACTTGAGGGGAAACAAGATATGATAGGTGTATGGTACAACTTGTAAGATATGTGTTTTTACTTTTTATTGTGATTTTTTGTTATTCTTACAAATTTTGAACCCCTTTACTAGAGCATGTCCACACAGGTCTCATGAATTATGGAAAGGGAAATATTAATGAAATGTCAAAAATTACATCTTGGTTTTTATATATTTATTTTTGTCATATTGACTTAATATAATTATCCTTTTCATCTCACACATCTTCATATTATGACTTATATAAATATTTTAACATTTTTGTTATAACATAGTGTTGGTTCACCTTATTGGTTTCCTATTAGTGTGAATATGTAATAAGTTTATAAGTAGAAGAGTATTATAGAGAAGTGTAATGAAATTTTGTTATGTTCTATTATGTTAATTGGGCATATTCCTCAACCTTTTACCTATCTCTATATAAACATATTCACAGATATTTAAGTTGCTTGGTTGACTAAGCCCCTTTAATTTTCCACACTAAGTTGACTAAGTATATATTTTGCAAAATTTGATGCTAGGCGCTAGTATATAAAATCCATTCATGAGCATTATTTTGAGAATTAGGAATCCACAAACCCTCTCATTCTAGAGTATTAAATGAGCAATCAATGGTGAAAGATTTATATTTTGTACACTAAAAGGGGTAACAAATCTATATACATCATTCTAAGACCTTTTCTTGTTGTCCTCGGAATTTTCCACACTTTTCAAGGGTTGTCCTAAGAGAAAATATCTGCTTGCAATGCAGCATCATCCTTTTCTAGATAGTTTAAAATAATACCACACTCAAATAACACAAGAAAAAGTAGACAAAGATTAACAAAGCAAATCAGTAAGTACAATTTCAAACTACACTATCTAATGTAGAGGACAAATACCTAGAATCACAAATTTGATCCCAAATAAAACATAAATTCAACAAAAGACCGAAAGCACACATTCCATTGACAAGAAAAAACATATTTTACAAATCTATCATGCAATATAATAATCTTTTATAAAAGATTATATTCTTCAGTTAGAAAACTGAATAATCCTTTCTATTATATTTACTTTTCTAAAATAACTTTTATAATAAAACAATTTATCAATCCCAAATTATTATTATTAAATCCAAACTGAATACATTACTATAATTAACATACTGTAATTAACCTAAATTAAACCTTGAAGGAAAGATTATTTTCCTTTTATTTAAGCAATCCACATGATCTTAAATAATTGGTCAGAATGCGAAGGGCAGAGATACCCTTGACGTTTTACAGTCTAATTTTTTCTAAATAAGTACTCAGATTAAAAAACAATGGTATTCCTCATTTTACAGCCTGAACGTTTCTTACTACTTGCATGTGACGTCGATTGTAAAAAAAATAGTTAACTTTGTCAGACGGCCGTCAGGTCATAATCAGGCCAATCCTGGATGTTCCTCGCAACCTCGCTAAGATTAGCAGCTGCGATATACACAAAATCATCTTGTAAAGGCCAAGTGTTGAGTACATACGCCCACGTAATGTTCTCCTCCGTCAATCGCATGAAAAGGGAATGAGCTCCTGTGGCCGCTCCCCTGTGCTGAAAGCTTCTTATTTTCCCCTCTCTATCCACGCTAACAAACACAAACAGTCCTTTTGAGTGGTCGAACAGAATATCCCCTTTCAAATACCTCTTCGCAGGCATGCCTGCGTTAAGCATGGCGTGCACCATATCCTCCTGCAGAATCGCCGGCTGCCGGAGCCCGTCGATATGGTCAACAAATCTCACAATGTCGCCGGCGCTACCGATCCATCCGGCAACAGAATCCAGGCTACTGTAGTCCAGGTTGCCGTAGCTCGCATTGACGAAGCCCTCCCCTGGAAATATGGAGACCCAGAGACTGTCCTTTCCGTTGCGACCGTAGTACATAACCTCCTTCTCCGCCCGCCGTTGCACCTGTGTGTGCCCCAATTGTATGCCCCTGATCCCCAAGGGAGCAAGAATATTCTCTTGAACGTAGCGCCCGTAGGCCGTGCCGGTCACATGCTCGACCACCCGCCCCAGCACGATGTAGCTGAAATTGGAGTATTCCATGGCTGAGCCGGGCTCAAAATCCAGCGGCAGAGCTTTCATGAAGCGAATGGCATCTGCTGGCGTAGGAGGCAGCGGCTTGTCCAGGGCTTGAGCTGCGTACAAGGTCGCCGGCTGCGAGAGAATGTCGATGTCGCTCGACGTCCGGTCCCAGCCGCCGGTGTGCTGCAGCAGGTTCTGTACTGTGATATTCAATAACCGGCTGTCGACGGTCGCGCCTCTGGGCGGTTTGAGATGTTCGAGAAAACTGAAGGGTTTGTCTTGGAGACTGAGCTTTCCTTCCTGGATAAGCTTCATGATGGCGGTCCCTGTGATGACTTTGGAGATGCTGTTATATCTCATTATGTTGTCTGTGTGGAGGAGATCTCCCGTCTCTTGGTTGGCCACTCCGAAGGCTTTTGAGTATTTCAGTTGGCCGCCTTTTGCCACGGCTAGTTGGGCGCCCGGGACATTGCTGTATTGCATGAGCATCTCCATTACTTGGTCAAATCTCTGCATCTCTGGGAAATCATTGTGCGTGTCGGAGAGTCCAGAGATGGCATTTGAGAGAAACAGAGGCAAAACAAGGATCGCGAGTGGGACTACCATTGTACTCGATCTGAAAAAATAATCTGTTAAACTCCCTCAAGACTTCGAAAATTCTCCGTTTGTTTTTTTTGGAAGATTTTCTTCCTGAACATGCTTGATATGCTCAAGTGAACCTTATTGAAGAAAATTTCTGCAGAGCTGCAATATTGATAATACTATAATAATATTATTAATATATATTATTATAACAATACATATTCATCACATTTATAAAGCTCATCTGAATCGATCATAATTAAAATTGTATAGAGTATTAGAGAAGCATCATAATATATATATAACCACATAATACATTTTTACTTTATTTTGGTCAGATAAGTGAGTGTTCATTAAGAATCTTAGGGGTGATAAGCATCTTTTTGTCTTTTGTGGTGATCAAAAGGCTGGAAGATTTGACCGTATTTTTTAATTAATTAAAATTCAAAATGATGTTATATTTAAATTCCAGTTGATTAATAAATATTATTAAACGTGCATTTTGAATAGATATAATGTCTAATGAAGAAAAAGACAAAGGTAGTATTAAATATATATGTTCTAAAATGTTGTTGAAAATGACATTAAATTTTGATTTTGAAAGAGGGAGAAAATAATTTATGATTATTAATTTTAAATTTTGTTATTTTATTTTTTTAAAGTGAGGTGTTTATATTATCATTTATGAAGAAGCTTGAAATGAAACAAAACAAAGTTACATAAAACCACTATATGGTGAGAACAAGAGCACTAGGGGAAGGACTTGGATCCCAACCATCCAATTTTCCCCATCCATCAATAAGATCCAAAGTGTCCATAAAATGGGTCCACCCATAATTATCTTCATTAACTTTACCACTGTTTTTATTAAAAGATTATGATGAAAATAATATAAAAATTAATTTATATGTTCTCTTATATTTTAATGAACCTTCTTGTCCTATTTCCCTCCTAGGATTTTTAGATCAGAGAGATTATTTAGGGTTCCAATTTAATTTTCACATGTTGAAAATTATTTTTTAATGTTAAGTATTTTGATTTTATAAATGATGGTTAGGGACACACAAAATAAATTTTAATATTAAAATTTATTTATTTATCTATAGAGTTAAATGTTAATGTTCTTTGTTAAGGGTGTATGGTTTAAGCTTCACCTTTTGATGTTTTGAAATTCAATGTAATGTTTATAATTCATTGTTAGAGAAAGATCGAGAGATATAGGGTGAAGGGGGCAGAGAGAGAGAGTGTTCAAATTCAAATTTAGTTGGGAGTGAAAGAAAGATAAAGAGAGAGATCTAAGAGAGATGGAGAGAGCAATAGAGAGAAATATAGATAAACCATTATGTCTAGGTGGGTAGGTTATTGTTTTTGGACGTGTTATTTTGGCGCCCAATTCTAAATATTTTTAGGCTGCATTAGACTAACAAAGTCCCTTAAGAGCCTTTAGATAAAAAGAAGTGTCAATATTTTGGATGGATATGTTGAAATTAGAACATAAATATTGATCTAGAGTTAGAATTTAAATATTGATCTAGAGTTAGAATTAGGGACTATGTCACAATAGATAGAGTGCAACTACTGAAATAGGCAACATATATGGTGGATTGAATTAGATACATTGTTCGAACTAAATTTTTGGAAAAGCTAAATATTTAGTGTTTTCAAACAGTTTCACATAGAAATAAATATTATTTGGACTTAGGGGCTTTTAGTATTTTCACATTTATCGATATAAGGCATGAAAAATGTCAAATATTTATACAACCATTAATTATTCAAGTGGGAGTGACACATCTTGTGGGCTCACACTATAAAATAAATACTATCTACCAAGTGAGGGATAGATAGGGAGTGTTGTGTTGAACATAATCCCTTCATCGAAGGTTATATTTATCTCAACACTTGGAGGTGCATTACGAGTAACTTATTGAATGACTCTTTATCCAATACAACATAAGAGACTGGTTAAAGGTCTAAGTAACTAAAAAATATAGTCTCTCTACTTAGGTATCTTCAAACTATGACAAGGTTATGCAAGGCCTAGTTTGTGAATACTAGCCAATATACAAGCATGGGATCTTTGTAAGAAAATATTAATCCACCTTGTGTCCTAAAAAATTATGGGGCCTAGGAATGTGCCAAACATGATGATAGCTAGATTAGGGTACATTAATTCTCTCATTTTTGTATACCTCATTAAAATGCAATGTTGAGTTAATCCTCTAGGGTATTGAAATCCCTAGAAATAAATCTTGAAGGGAAAGAAATACTAGGCACTTTTGATGTCAAATATTACATGGTGTGAGGAGAGAACATATGTGAATCTAGTACTCTTATGTTTTAATCCCAAAAATGGAGTGTAGAAACTTTGATCCCCAAATTGACCTAAGGCTACAAGAGGAGAGCATATGTTCTAAAAGCTCCCAAGACATGACAAACAATTAATTTCCCAGTACTTCAGTTTGTTGCAACTAATACTAGTGAAAAAAAAGTCTTTGGACCAATGCTAGGAGAAGGATATATTAGTAGTTTTAATTTTGTTTGGTCTTTAACTTAAGATAAATCTACCAAATTTTTTTATTAATATCACATCAATCAAACCAACCAAATTAGTACATTAGAACTGTGGACAAAGATTTTGGCTCCATAGGACTCCCTAACACTTCTTGGGTTTTTCACCTAAAAGAAGAGAGGTAGGAAAAAATGTGCAATGTCCCCACTCAAAGCTAATGCAAATATGGTTGCAATATATTTAAATGGAATATCCTAAATGTAGAAAACTAATAAAATAGATCAATTATTGAATGAAAACTAAAGAAATGAAGATGTTTGAAAACACATTATTGTATGCAAAAGGACCTAGAAAGATGAATAGAAATGCAAACAAAACATAACAGGAAAGAAAACCAAAAAGCATGCACCTATAAATGTGTTGAAGACTGGAAATGCTGCTGATCCTAAAATTTTGACCTACTAGGACACTTACGCCATTCTAGGTGACCTAGTCCTAGATTTGGAAAACTGCACCAGAGCCTATTTCATCCAAATGGGTATCTAGATCTATAGAAACCTCTGAAAAAACATATGTAGTGGGACTAAGTCACCACTAATGGTGACTTAGTCCACTTTAGACTTTTTGAAAATCTAAAAGTGGAAACAAAAGCCCTCAGTCTGCACTTTCTATTCCTTTAGGTGTTCGGTTTTCAAATTATGATTTTTGGCACTATAAGTGACTTTTTGTGGATATTTTGACCTATCCAATAAGGGGATGTCTTCAAAAAGGTTGCAACTTATCCTTCAATGATTTCCAAACCTTCAAAGTTCCTAAATCTGTAAACACACAATGAAAGAGAGAGAAATGTTGAATGTTAGGGCATATGGAGGTTTGCCTTGCTCAAACCCCTTTTAGGTAATTAAACCAAATGAAGAAATGAGATGAAACATGAACATGAAGTGAAGGGATTATAAACTTTCCATGATGATAGATCTTGATTTTCTACAACAATGGATGAAGAATCTTCCCTTGAATGTCTGAGAAAGCTATCTTGATGACTTAGAATGCTAAAAACCCTAGCTTACTTGACTTGAGATGGAGAATGAATTATGAATGAATAATGAATGATTTTTTAGGTTAATTAATTAGGGTTTATAAGCTTGTATTTATAGGCAATCCACCAAATTTTCCCATTAATTTTATCCCCAAGGCCAACATGAAGGAAAAATAAACTTAAAATCCAAATTTTCCCGCTCGAATGTCAAAAGTAGCCCAAATGGCACTAAGTCGCCAATCTGAGTGACATAGTCCCACCTAGATGGGACTAATTCACCCAGATGGGTGACTTGGGCCCATAGGGGCTCTTTTTCCAACTGTATTGTCAAGGAGTGAAGAAATCAAGTTTATATATTAATTTTATGGGGTCTTTGATCAAATTAAGCCTTGGGATGCACAATATGGGGCCATATGGGCCTATTAATGATGATGTAAAGAGTAATTAGGGATAGGGACCCAAATTTCAATGTGAAAGTGTGATTAAATAAACTTTACAAAATTAGAATGAGGTCCACATAGCCTAGAAAGGCACAACATCTAATTTGAATGTGTAAATCACATTACAACACTAGATTAGAATTAGGTTTAATTTACAAGCCTTATAGATTAATGTGAGAATTTTATTATATACATTTTACAATATTGAATTAGGGGAGAAATAGCTCCATTATACTTAAATGCTCAATAGAAGTCTAGAAAAGTGTGAAAGTCTTTTACAACATCTTTACAAGACATGTATTTTACTCATTTTTCTAGGGCCCAAGACCTAATGTGGACGTGTAAAACACCTCACAACATTAAACCAAGGAAAGATTAAGTCCAAAATCGCAAGGAGGGCCTAAACAAGAAGAAAAAGTTGAAGGGTTACTTTTTCCGTGTTCACATTTAGCCCCCACTTTAGTGAGAGGATGAACCTACTTCAAACTCACACTAAAGTAGACATTCAAGAGGGTTCCAATTGTACCAATGCGGATGGTCTAGGATAACAAATATGAAGGAGGTGATCAAGCCCCCAGGATATAAGATCCTAAGTCAAACCAACATAAGCATAAGAGGACACACACAAGGTGAATGATTTGTAGCAAAACAAGATACACAATCATGAAATGACACGAACTAGAATGAGTAGAAGTAAAGAGGTGTATCAATCTTTGGCTCTTTTTCCAATACGATGTGGATCAGATCTAGGTTGTTTGTCCTAAAAAATGCATACTCAATCTAAGGCGACAAAAATTTTGGTTGTTCGTCGGGTGAGAAATCCTAGAAGGTGAGAATGATACACTCATGGTTGGTATGCACTCACACACATGCAAATGGCTATGGGGAAAGTTATGCCTTGGATTAGGCTTCCATCTCAAACCATACCAAAGCTATACCTCCTGATAACTTTAATAAGGTGCCACAAAAAAATGATTTTGTATGCTTGTAAATGTTCAAAGGGATTTTGCTTAGTTCATGCAAGGTATCATCTTAGGGAACATTGTGCTTAATGCCTTGAAGAGGGGATAAGTGAAAATGGTCTCATCTTGTTTCCAAGAGAGGACAAGTGCAAGATCTTATCTTGGGTAACATTGTACCTAATGCTTCCAAGAGAGGAAATCGTAAGAAAAAAGAAAATCACACAATGAAATGCGAATGTCTATTTATGCCCCCATTTTAAAGTAGTTCCGAACACTATTACTATGAGCAATAGCTTTAAAGTAGAAGATGATGAAGAATACATGAGAGCTTACTTGGAAAGCCCTATGCCAAGGGGTAAACCCACAAAAGTCCGGTTTACAATTCAAATGAGGAAGGAAAACTTGTAAAAAATGACCCCATGCCAAAAATTTTCATTCTGGGGGTTCAAAATGAACCAAAGGGTTTGCTCAAACCAGGGTTCGAGCCCCATTTAATGCATGAAAGGACAAAAAAATGAAAACCCCTTTTGGGAAGGGGTTTTAGATGAACTAGTTCACTTGAACCCATTAGTTCTAGAACCCTCCTTTCCGAACCCCCTTTCTCGATTTTGACCTTGTTGCAATAAAACCTAGAATTTTTAAGCCTCAAAGCTCGGGTTGAGGATGAAAATGGAGGAATCTTCACAAACCCAATTAGGAATCAGGTAGTCTCGAAGCAGGCTATCCACTGAATACAATTTTAATATGTTTTGGTTTTATTATGTATTTGTTTTTAGTTTTATTAAACATAGGTTTTATGAAAATGAAGGTCTTTGTTACGCACATGTGGAAAAATATGAGTGCACCAGATATTGAAGTCCTTGATCAAAAAAAGTTAGATATATACAAAAAAAATTAAGTTATATGGTCGCACTATGTCTTAATTGTAATTGGTTTGACTTCAAAAGTTGATTAAAGAAAAAATATTCAATAAAAAATATCTAACCAAGTGGAAGCACTAGATATTGGAGTCACAAATCTAAATTCAAAAAATTATAATTTTATCCTTCATGGAAAAAAATTATGCATTATATGTGTGTGTCACTTTTTTAAAAATGTTGTTTTTTGAAAAAAACTAGTTTTTGTGGGAGATGGAAAAAGAAGTGCAATCAAGTGCAATTTTGAAAAAAATATTTTTAGAATCTATAGACAAAATGTGACGAGACTCTAGTTTGCATCATCTTCAAATTCCTCATATTTTAGCCACTATAGGTGCCGAATGTGAAGATTTAGTTTTAAAAAATAATTTCAATGTCCAGTTTGGCCAAAAATTGTAAACCACTATTGTGGGATCACCCCACTTAGTCATATGTTTCCTATAAGCTACATCATGAAGAAGGTAGTATGTCACATGCGAGCCAATTTAAGCATGTTGTCCACATCCCAAGCTTTCTCTTATATGTTCATGAAAGGTTAATGACTAGCCAAAGGAGTCAACGACAAGGGTATGTGTAGGATCATCATGGAAAAAAATAGGCCCTTAAGTGGCAAAAATTCAAAAAAATCAAAGTTAGGAAACTTGACGTAAAATTGAATAAGTTATCTATACCGTTTGAAAGCTATATATGTTTTTCAATCAGCCTATCAATTAGGACTTTAGTCATAATTCAAATAGAAAATGAATAATAACTATTTATTAAATTCAAAGTAAATCATAATTTATATTGGTGGAAAGTTGAGAATCTCCTTTAAAAACCCTTTTTGTTTCATCAATTTGGGTAAAAAAAGTTGTCAGCCACATACCCTACACATACCCATCATATCACCACTTTTAGGCCCATCATGATCCTGCACATACCCACAAGTGACATACGAGGAAAAGGCTACCTAACCCCCTTGCCCCCACTTAGTGTAGGACAAGGGTGAGCTGAAATGATTGATAGGATGTAGAGGAAGGGGGTGCCCCCACATAAGGAAGAGCACCTAACTCCTTAAGATGTTGGATTTTACTACTCAAAGCCTTACATTCATTAGTAGAATGACTATGAACTTTGTGATAGGCACAAAATGAAGTCTTGTAATAAATTTCTTTTGAGTTCTTGGAGGAGTCTCGACAAGATACCCTCTTGATCAATGGTAGGTGTTCCTATAGTTTGTGACAAAGATACTTCTTGCTTAGATGTACAAGATGTCATATCTATGCAAGCCTCTTTAGATGGTGAGATTATGTTCTCTCCTTTATAGGAGGGTTTGTAATCTAATGAACTCAAATAATTAATGTTTTGTGAGATGACATTGACATTAAGTGAAGATGTCTTTGTTTGTTTCATTTCTTGCAAAGGATAACTTTCAAGACCACTAGTGTCTATCAGTTCAGGATGCTTTATAGTTAAAGTTGGCTTAGACAAATGTTGTGTGAGTGTTGATGTTGAGTGAAGGATTGGTGATTTCTATCAAAGGACAATAACCAAGACCATGAGTTGCTTCTTGCATGTTAGGATCGATGGGGACACAGATACATTGCTCTTTAGCACCACATCCTTTTCCATTATATCTAAGTTGTTTCATAAGCTCATAACCTTTTCCATAAATATTTTTCATTACTTTTGGATTAGGTGGTTGTTCATAGTTAATTTCGTCAAAGTTTTTTGTGTAATTTGCTTCTTTTTCTAAAGTGGTTAAGGTGGATGCTTTTGAAGGGTCTTCTGAATTGTGTGTTGACATGACTAATTTTTTGTTTCCCTTGTCAAAGGCATTGTTTATGATCTTGTATACTCCCATGAATGTTGGTGTGAAATCTAAGGAACCCCAATAATCATCCAATAGCTTCATGACTTGTTCAATTTATTTTTCATTATTGTTTTGGTGCACGAGTCCCACTTGTGTAGTTGGTGTTAATGTGTTCAAGGGATTCACTTTGTTTTTCTCAAGTTGTAAGACACTATAAGGCTCAGGGTTAGCATCAAGTGTGTACACTTTGTTGCTGTAAATGTATTTCATTTTACAATGAAGAGTAGAAGGCACCCCATTCATTGCATGAATCCATGACCAGCCTAAAAGAAGATTACATGAAAGTTCATGAGACATAACATGGATTGGTGTATCCAATGCAGCCTTTCCAACTATAAGAGGTAAACTGGTTACCCCAAGCAGTTTCTTTTTAACATTTTCAAATCCCTTAAGAGATAAAGAATCAGGTTGAATGTTTGATTTATTAATGCCAAGCTTATCCAAAAGGAACACACTTCACACATTAAGGGCAGAGCTGGTATCGACAAGAGTTCTCTTTATCCCTTTTCATTTGTATTGAGTGATGATCATGAAAGCATCATTTTGTTTTTGTACTTCCACAGAGGGAAGTTCACTTTGGTGGAAAACAATTTCAGTGTTTAGTCCTTGAACCATGGCTGCTATGTCATTTGGTTGCACATTAGAAGGGCCAGGAGCTTGTTGCAAGGCTACTTGAATCATGTTGTGATAGCAAGGGGAGGCTTGAATAAGGTACCATAATGATATCTTAGCATGAGTATTCTTAAGTTGCTCGACAAGATCATACTCCTTTGCATGAGGAGGACTTGGTAGGATAAGGTTAGGTAGGATAAGATTAGGAAAAGGTAAGAGTGTTGGGGTTGGTTGTGGCAGTTGTGGATTGTTTCTAGTGTTATATATATGAGAAACGATATTACGACTCAATTGTTGCGAAACATTGTTCTTAGTGGGTAAAGGATGAGTTCAGGTTTTTTTGAGTTTTTTGCTTGTGTGATCGTGGGTAAAGGATGAGTTGAGGCTGAAAAATATTAACATCCCTTGGCAAAGGAGAGTCTAATATGGGCTCTTCATCTTCTTCTAAGGGAATAATATCATTATTTTCAATGTTATCCTTGTCTTGCATCATGGTACCCTCCCTAGGAGGAGAGTTGTTAGGAGAAATGCAACCAAATGTTCTTGACATTCAAGGATTGGTTCTT
Organism: Sequoia sempervirens; assembly: GCA_007258455.2. Lineage (NCBI taxonomy): Eukaryota > Viridiplantae > Streptophyta > Pinopsida > Cupressales > Cupressaceae > Sequoia > Sequoia sempervirens. The sequence goes on from VDFB02000003.1 coordinate 407,405,064, forward strand.
CCAAAATGATTGCATCACAATTAGGGGAATGATCAATGGTTGGATTTTCTTATTTATCGATAGTGGGGAAATGAGGAGAAGACTCTAGTTTATTGTCCTTTGTCTCTAAGGTCTCATTCTTTTGTTCCATATTATCTACCCTAGTAGGAGAGCTTGTAATATGTTCACCACATTCCATGGTTAGACTTTGTAAACTAGATTCATCACAAGTAGGGGAGGCATCAAGAGAAGGACCACTATGATTTTCAAATAGATTATCCCAAATGGTAGGAGCATTAGGGAAGGGAGGGTTAAGATTCTCATGAATTTTAATAGGTATATCTGCTAACACCAACCTATCCTTGTGGAATTGAGGAGGGATATTAGGAGAAGGAAAATGTTGATTGTCATGGTTATGGAGACTAGGGAAGGTGATGTTTAGAAATTATTTTATGATCTCATCCTCTTGTTTTTCAATGTCTTCCAAAGGGGTGTGAGGAGAGGGACAATCAAGACCCTCAATGCTTGTATCTTCTTTCACCAAGATACCTTCGTCACTAATAGGGGAGGTATTGGGATAGAACATGTATGATTGTTATGATTGTCTACACTACCATCCTCACCAATGGGAGATGTAAGATTAAGGAGTGTGTTAGGGGTTTGATCATAACTATGACTAACATGTTGCTTAATGACCTCATTGTTGTAATCAAAATTGAATTCATAAGAGGGGATGTTGTATTTATGCAATCCATTTTTAACCAAATCAAAGCTACATCTTTTGAAAGAAAAAATGCTATCATAGAAAAGTAAAGAAAGTGCAAAGCAATAACTTAAAGTGAAATTTTGAAATGCAATTTTTAGATGTGAAACAAGGTAATTTTCTGATTACATTATGCAACAACTTGAAAGATGAAATGTTGTAAATGCAAATTTGAAATTATACAATGCATGAAATGAGCTAATTTAAGCTAAATCTAATGAAAAGAATGTAATAGGAACTCAACCAACTGATACAGGTAGGTAATGGCAGCAAACAAAGGCTTAAAAATAGGGTTTTCAATTTTGTAAAAGGTAGTTTCAAGGGTGAAAAGGGACTAAGTTGCCCAAGGTGGTGAATTAGTCCCAGTAGGGATTTTTTTTCAGAATTTTTAGATTTTTTGACTAATTTTGATGTTTTCTGTGTTGTATGATGTAGATCTAAGATGAAAATTTAGAATTTAAAAAAAAAAAAAAGATTTGAGATGCAAACATGCAACCTATATGCACTTTAACTAATGCAAAATTTTAGAAACACTAGAATGCAAATTAATCAATGCAAACCCTAATGCAGAGTTAATCCAAGCTAATTATAGGGTGATTATGGACTCCAAATTAGACAAGAAGGTATTTGAAAGTTAGGTTCACCAAAATGTGGACAAATATTTTGGCTCCATGAGACTCCTTGACACTTCTAGGTTTTTTCACCTAAAAGAAGAGAGGTAGGCCAAAATGTGCAATGTACCCACTCAAAACTAATGCAAATATAGTTGAAATGTATCTAAATGGAATGTTATAAATGCATAAAACTGATAAAATAGATCAATTATTGAATGAAAATGAAAGAAATGCAATATGTTTGAAAACACAATGTTGTATGCAAAAGGACCTAGAAAGATGAATAGAAATGCAAACAAAAAATAATAGGAAAGAAAAATAGAAAGAATGCACTTGAAAATGTGTTGAAGACTGGAAATGTTGTTGATCCTAAAATTTTGACGTACTAGAACACTTATGCCATTCTTGGCGACCTAGTCCCAGATCTAGAAAATAGCACTGGAGCCCGTTTTAGCCAAATGGGTATCTAGATCTATAGAAACCTCTAAAAAAAATGTGTAGTGGGACTAAGTTTCCACTAATAGTGACTTAGTCCACCTTGGCATTTTTGAAAATTCAAAAGTGGACACGGAAGCCCTCAGTCTGTACTTTTTGTTCCTCCAAGTGTCCAATTCTGAAATTCTAATTTTTAGTACGGTACAAGTGACTTTTTGTGGATATTTTGACCTAGCCAACAAGGAGATGTCTTCAACAAGTTTACATCTTATCCTTAAATTATTTCCAAACCTTCAAAGTGCCTAAATATTCAAACACACATTAAAAGAGAGAAATTTTGAATGTTAGGGCATGGGGTTTTTCCTTGGTCAAACCCCTTTTAGGTAATTAAACCAAATGAAGAAATAAGATGAAGCATGAACATGAAATGAATGGATTAGAAAATTTCCATGATGATAGATCATGATTTTCTACAACAATGGATGAAAATTTTTCCCTTGAATGTCTAAGAAAGCTATCTTGATGACTTAGAATGATAAAAACCCTAGCTTGCTTGACTTGAGATGGAGAATGAATGATGAATGAATAATGAATGAGTTGTTAGGTTAAGGAATTAGGGTCTAGAAGCTTGTATTTATAGGTAATCCACCTAATTTTTTCATTAATTTGATCCCCAAGGCCAACATGAAGGAAAAATAAACTTAAAATCTAATTTTTTCCCCTCGAACCTCAAAAATAGCCCAAATGGGACTAAGTTGCCAAGTCAGGAGACTTATTCCCACCTAGATGGGACTATCTCATCCAGATGGGTGACTTGGTCCGATGGGGGCTCTTTTGCCAGCTGGATTGTCGGGGATTGAAGAAATCAAGTTTATATGTTGATTTTATTAGGTCTTTGATCAAATTAAGTCTTGGTATGCATAATATGGGGCCATAGGGACCTATTAATGACGATGTAAAGAGTAATTAGGGCTAGGGACACAAATTTCAATGTGAAAGTGTGATTAACTAAACTTTACAACATTAGAATGAGGTCCACATAGCCTAGAAAGACAAAACATACAATGTGAATGTGTAAAACAAATTACAATTTTCACTAGATTAGAATTAGGTTTAATTTACAAGCCTTATAGATTAATGTGAGAATTCCATTAAATGTATTTTACAATATTGAATTAGGGGATAAATAGGTCTATTAGACTTAAATGCTTATTAAAAGTCTAGAAAAGTGTGAAAATCTTTTACAACACTTTACAACATCTTTACAAGACATGTATTTTACTCATTTTTCTAGGGCCCAAGACCTAATGTGGATGTGTAAAACACCTTTCCAAACATTAAATCAAGGAAAAATTAAGTCCAAAATTTCAAGGAGGACCTAGAACAAGAAGAAAAAGTAGAAGGGTTACTTTTTGCATGTTCACAAGAACAAGAAAAATAAAACTTAAGATCTAATAAACCATTTATAAAATATATACCATTGAAATACAATACATATATTCCTGTGCCATAGAGAATGAGACCCTCTTGAGAAAAGAGATAATTTCATGCATAATTAGACCCACTTTTGACCCCTTCACATCATTTCCCCTTCAAAACAACATTTATAGGCCCCTTAGACCTATTAATTTTGATCTAGAGGCTTGTTTCACATGTGAAATCACATAAAACCCGACAAAAAACATTTAATAGCATCATACCCAGACAACCCACTTTCAAACAGTAGTAGTGGGACCCATTCACTACCTTGGGAAAATGAGTCCCCTCTGGTGCGGCCCATTCGCCAAGGGTGGCGAATGAGTCCTCTTTGAGGGAAAGTTCAAATTTAAGTAGGAATTTAATCAATTTAACTTTTATTTCTGGTGAATGTCAGCCTCTTAGGTTTAATTAATAGGAAAATAAGATGTTGTTACCTATAAATACACATTTAAATTCATTTTACACAACCTTTTGATCATTTTTCATCATCTCAAGAGAAAAAAGCATTCTACAACAAGTTTCATAAGAAAAATTGTAGTTTTAGGACAACAAATTAGGGTTTTCGTAGGTCTTGAACCTCACAAATCCTGTCAAGATCCAAAATTGTAAAGGGTTGATGATGGATGCCTATGGTGAATCATGAAGAAATCTAGGGTGAAGAGGTGCAACTAGCCACCAAATCATGCCTAAGGACTTTGTTTCCTATTCATTACATCTTCCATTGTTACTATATCTTCAGACTAAGGTTTGCATTGTGTTTATTTAGAATTTACATGCCACTTCTCATCCATGTTTCATGTGTTGTAAGGTTTCTAGGGTAGAGATCTTGCATCCTTTCAATCATTCTTGCATGTCCTATTCTAGAGCAATAGAATAGGTTTTTTGTCATGATTAAGCTTTTCCTAGTCTTTAATACATCTAAGGCTAGGGTTTATACACATTTTTCTCTATTCAAGGTTTAATTACCTACCTAGGGGTTTTACCAAGGAAAACCCCCCATTAGATCAACAGTTTTAAGCTATTTTGTAGGAATTTTCTAAGATCCAGAATCAGGTTTTAGTTGGAATTTACTTTGCAAGTGTCAAGGTACAAATCAAAGTTTTGAGTTTGTAGAAATCAGAAAGAGGACTGATTTACCATGCTTGGAAAATGAGTCCCACCTAAGATTTAGAATTGATCCAAATGCTGTTTCGGATCCCTGACTATCAGAAAACAAGTTCTGTGTAGAAAAGTATTGATTTAGGACTGATTCACCCAAGGTGGTGAATGAGTCCCAGTAAGTCCAAGTTCAGGTTTCATCAGCTTTTCATACTATCATTCAGTCCTCTACAGTCTTCCAGGTGCACACATTTTGAGAAATAGCCTTCTATTTAGTGAAAATTTGTATTTCATTCATCATTTTTAATCTTTTTGCATATCACACTGTGTTTTCAAACAACACATAAACCTTAGTTTTGCATTCATTTTAGTTCACTTTAATTAGTCAATTATGTTTAGTTAAGATAATTTACATCATACCACATAACACACATCCTAATTTGAGTGTTACATAAGAATTTTGAACCTAAATCTCTCTCCTTTTAGGTGAAAAATCCTAGAAGTGCAAGAGCAAGCATTTAGATTCCCAAAATCTATGTCACATTTTGGTGAACCCAACGTTTGAGCATAATAAAATTTTGATTTACATTTCTAATTGCATATTAGGTCTTCATTATTGTAGGCTCTTGCACTGTTTTAGGATTCTTAGAAACATTGTATCAGTAAAAGCATTCTTTACTTTACATTATTGCATTCCTTTTCATCTCTGCATTTGCATTTTGAATTTGCATTGTATAGAGTTTAGTTTTACAGAAAAACATTAAAAAGTTCATCTCCTGGGATTCATTCACCACCTAGGGTGAATTAGTTCCTTTATAATTTTTTTATCAGCGTTTCCTGATTTTAATTTCTTGCATTGCATCTTTCTATTTTTTGTCATTTCCTTTTTGTTTTTAGTTTAAGTTTTCTCTGTTTTCTTCTCATACATTTCATCTCTTTTCATGGCATTTATGGATAGTCTTAGAATGTTACAAGTTCCATTTTCAGTTATCTTTTGTAGTCCTTTTAGATCAGCTTACATTGAGGAAAATATAGCAAATCTCCAAAACCAATCAAACAACACATCAAACGATCTAATTAAACATATGATTCAAATTCGAAAGATCATCTCATCCAAGGCACTTAGTAGTGATGATGTTGATAAGTTAGATGAAACCATTAAGGGAGTCCTCTCACTCACTTCATCTCTAACGTTTGTAATGAGAAACCTAAAACCCTTACAAAAACACCCTCCCTCAAACCCTTTGATTGTGATGACTTTGATTTCTTAGATGTAGTCCTCCAAGACTGCATCTCACATAAGCCATCTGCTAAGGTTTGTGTGATAACAAATGTTCATACCTCTAATGCTTTCCTTGAACATCCTAAACAAGTTAATGATAGTTCACCCTTACAACATTTGAGAGTGATGATTTTCCTCTGCTAGATGAGTCTCTTCAAGACTCCATCTCATCTAATTCATTCGCTATGGTTTGTTTTGACACCTCTAAAATTAAGGACGTTCATGTAATTCAACCAAAACTTATCCTTTATCCACCTTCACATTCACTCCATCCTTCCAATAAACCTAAACTTATCCTTTACCTACCCTTCAAGCCCTTTCATCCCTCTAATGTATTGCAACAATCTAGTAATGATATTGTTGCTCATACATATAACACATGAAATAACCCACAACCACCATAGATAATTCCACCATCATTACCTTTACCTAATTAGCCTAGTTCTCCTCATTATAACCCACCTACAAAGGAGTATGATTTTGTTGAGAAATTAAAGAATTCTCTTTCCAAAATATCTCTTTGGGAATTACTTCAAACTTCCCCAAGTTACAACACCATTCTTCAAACTGCTTTGAAACAAATAACAATCCCTCTTGGAACCACTCTGAGTGATGTGGCAGCTCTTGTCCAAAAGCATAGTCTTGATATTAATTTTCATCAACATAAGCTCCCTCGTTTGGAGTTACAAAAACAACATGATGCCTTTATGATAATTTCTCAATTTCATCGCATAGGTATCAAATTCACTCTCATATATAATGGTTTTGCTCATAATCTGTGTAGTGTGAGCCTTCTTGATCGGTTAGAAGTGGATAGATCACAAATAATACCTAATTCAGTTTCTATTCGAGGATTTGATAATACAACAAAGCAACCACTTGGGATAATCACTTTACCTAGATTACGGTTGGGGTGATCACTTTGGAGACTCCTATTCATGTCATGCATTATGATCTCTCATATAATCTTCTTTTAGGTTGACCTTAGATTCATGAGATGAATGTAGTGCCTTCAACTCTTCATTGTATCATGAAGTATGTTTATAAAAATCATATATATCAAATTGAAATTGACCCTGAGCCTGAAAGTTTCTTGCATCTTGAAAAAGGGGTTACAAGTCCTTTGAAAACATTGATTCCCACCTTTAACATTGATCCTCTTGAAATTGAACATAATGAAATGGAATTGGTCTCTAAATTATTTGGTGATGATTGGAGATCCTTAGAATTCACACCCTTGTTTATGGGTGAATACACACTTACTCAAAATCAAGATGAAAATCCTAACCAACCAATCATTATGTCCACTCAAAATTCAGAACAATCATCTCAAACATCTATCTCTTACAATACAGATGAAAATGCAACATACACTATAACAAATGTTGATGAGATAGATTATCAATCCCCGCCTACCCCACGTGAAATGGAAAAAAATTATGGGAAAGGTTATAAAATTTTCAAACAATTGGGCTATACTGGAAAAGGGTGTGGAAAACATGAACAAGGTATTTGTGTCCCTATTGAACCTAATACATAAGAAATGAAAATGAGATTGGGATATTATTTTTCTAAGACAACTAAAGGTACTCAATGACCATCCTTAAACATATATGTGATCACATGTCAACCACAACGCAAACTCACCATTACTCATCCTGACTTGCTTGATCCAACCCTCCCACCTTCATGGTTGTATGTCGATAGTGATGAAGCCTTGAAACACATACTTGGTTTTTATGATAGCCCCTCTTCGTCTGCTTACCTTAAACACATTTCTCATGCTATAAACATTACCAAGCAAGAAACAAGTGATATCAATGAAGAACTTTTGGAATCTGAAAGTCCTAAATCCAATGCACTCCCTTTAGGAGATACCATTGATGTGCTTATGGAGATAAATGACAATGATAAAGTTATTAAAATTGGGAAGTGCCTTGATGATGAAGAAAAAGAAGATACAACTACTTTACTTCATGATTTTCCTAAAATTTTGGCTTGGAAATATTCTGATATGCCAGGAATTGACCCAAAAATTGTGATGCATAATATTGTCCTTGATAACAATGTTAAACCTATTTGTCAAAAAATACATAAAATGCACCCTAATGTAGCCTTGCCTGTTAAAGAAGAACTTGAGAAACTTCTTGATGCTGGATTCATTCGACCTATTGATTATTCTCCTTGGATCTCAAACATTGTCATAGTTGAAAAACTTGATAACTAAATTAGGATGTGTACCGATTTTTGAGACTTGAATAAAGCCTCTTTAAAGATGATTTTCCACTTCCTAATATGGAAATGATCGTGGAATCAACTGTTGGACATGCTTTGTTTTTATTCATGGATGGATTCTCTTGTTATAATCAAATCCTTATTAATCCTCAAGATCAATAAAAAACTTCCTTTACAATAGTTTGGGGAACATTTTGTTGGGTTGTGATGCCCTTCAGTTTAAAGAACGTTGGTGCAACTTCTGAATGTGCAATGACATTAATTTTCCATGATTACATTCACAAAATATTGGAAGACTATGTTGACGATATTCTTGTTAAATCCTTAACTCGACAAGACAATGTAAATGTCCTTGGAAAAATCTTTGAATGAATCAAACAATATAACATGCGATTGAATCCGAAAAAGTATGTCTTTGGTGTAGATAGTGGTGAACTCTTAGGATTTATCATATCTCATAGAGGAATTGAAGTGGACACATATAAAATTGATGCAATTGTTAACATGCCACCTTCAAAGAATATTTCTCGTTACGCACGTTACAAGGATGTGTTCAAGGTATCTGATATTTTGTTGCATCTTTAGCCGATCACACATTACCTTTCACATGTATTCTTAAAAAGGGTGTTCCTTTCGATTGGGATGATGATTGTAAACAATTCTTTGAGATTCTAAAGGAATATTTAGCTACACCTATTTTACAATCGACTGTGCTACATAGACCATTTATTTTGTACATCATTGCATTTTCCCATGCTCTTGCAGCATTTTTGGCTCAACACGATGATCATGGTAAAGAGTACCCTATTTATTACATCAGTCACTCCTTAATTGATTATGAAACACATTATTCACCAATTGAAAAAATAATTTTGGCTCTTGTATTTGCTACTAGTAAGTTGCGACATTATTTTCTAAATGCTAAAGTACAAGTTTTCACAAAATTTGATCCCCTTAAATATTTTTTCAACAAAACTGATATCTCTGGATGCTTAGCTAAGTGGGTGATGTTGTTAACCTAGTTTGACCTTAAATTTGTTTCACAAAAATAAATCAAAGGTCAAGCCTTAACCGATCACTTAGTTTATGCTCCTTCTCCCTTTGCTTTCCCTACCATTCATTCCTTTCCTTATGATCATGTTTTAACCATTGATATTAAACCATGGGAGTTATTCTTTGATGTTTCTAAGTGTTGAACAGGTTCTGGTGCTGGAGTGGTCCTAATTCCACCTGATTGTAACCCTATTCTCTTGTCCTATTGTTTAAATTTCCTATGTACAAATAATACAACTGAGTATAAAGCATTGATTGCGAGATTGCAAGCTGCTTTATCTCTCAACGCTTGACATATTAAGATCTTTGGAAATTCACAATTAGTTATCAAAAAAATAAATGGTGCATATCAAAATAAATATGAAAAATTATTAAAATACAAAGATCTTATAATGAAATTATTAGACAAATTTGATTCATTCACCATTGATAACATCCCATGAAAAGATAACCGACATGCGGATGCAATGGCTAGTGCAACTTCTTTCATATCCCCACATGATCATTCTATTGATTTCACATTCATTATTCATACCATCATGAAACCTTCGATCAATACTCCGTTAGAAGACATTTTAGAAATAATTCAAACATCTTCATGTGAATGGTATGATACGATATACAATTACTTAAAGGATGGTGCCATTCTCGAACTTACCACAACGAATACTCGAAAGCGCTTACGAAAACTCACAACTAAATATGTGATTCTTGCAGATGCGTTGTATAAAAAATCTTTTAATTATCTCCTACTACGTTGTCTTAAGGATTCTGAAATCCCCTTAGTGCTCGAACAGGCTCATGCTAGTGCCTGTGGAGGTCATTTTTGAGGATGTTCATTAGTGCAAAGACTTCTCTATATGGGTTATTATTGGCAACATATGGAGAAGGATTTTTCACCTATGTTAAACGATGTCACAAATTCCAAGAACATAGCAATTTGATTCATTCTCCTACTACTGAGCTCCATGCCCATGTTCCCATTTGGCCATTTTTAGTATGGGGGTTAGATCTTATTGGAAAAATTTCACCTCCTTCTTCTGCTAGACACACATTTATCCTAACTGCCACCGATTATTTCAAAAAATGGGTTGAATCTATCCCTCTTCGTTCAACAATTGTTGAAGTAATTTTTCGTTTCCTTATGGAACACATAATTTCTCACTTTGGACTTCCTTCCACAATTGTTTCAGATAATGGAACACCCTTTAAGAATAACAGAGTTCAACAATTTATCCAATCCTTCAACATTTAGCATCGCTTTTCCACACCATACTATCCGCAATCCAATGGAAAAGTTGAGTATACTAATAAAATTCTTGAACAAATCCTTAAGAAAACTATTAGCAATAATCATAAAGATTGGCATATGCAACTCCCTTATGCGCTTTGGGCTTATAGAACTAATATTCATTCATCCACTGGAAATACCCCTTATAGCCTTGTTTATGGTACTGATGCGATTATGCCCTTGGAGTTAGAAATTCCTACTTTGTGAGTTGCTCTCTGAGATCTTTTTGATGACACTTATAAAGCTAAATGATTACATCAACTTGAGATGCTCGATGAAAAATGCATTAATTCTCTCAAACATCTCCAAGCTCACATCAAACAATTACAATAAAAACACAATAATCACATTATTCCTCGATCATTTTCTAGGGGAGATTTTGTTCTTATTGAAAATCAACAAACTGTTAGTGTTGATAACGAAGAAAAGAATAAGTTTAGCCCTAATTGGTTGGGACCTTATATAGTTGATACTAGTTATGGGTTTGGTGGTTATCTTTTAAAGTAGATTAATGGAACACCCCTTAGGGAGCCTATTAATGCCGTGCATTTCTGTCGGTATTATCTCTAATCTCCTTTGAATAGTGGGTATGTCCAAGATCATGATGGGCCAAAAAGTGGCAATATGATGGGTATATATAGCGTATGTGGCTGACGACCTTTTTTTACCCAAAATTGATGAAACGAAGGGTTTTAAAGGAGATTCTTAGCTTTCCATTGATATAAATTATGCTTTATTTTGAATTTAATAAATAATTATTATTTATTTTCTATTTGAATTATGACTAAAGTCTTTATTGATAGGTTGATTGAAAAACTTCTATAGCTTTCAAATGATATCACATTTTTTGAATCTAAAACATCGTCACATTCTATGCTTCACATACTATAGGATTAAAAAAGAAAAACTGAATTTCATAAAGTTTTGACCAAGTTAAGGTGGTCAGACATACAAGTTTTTATTTTTTAAAAGTTGTAATAAAAAATCATAATTAATTCTTTACTTGGAAAAAAATTACAAAAAAATATGCATCACATTGGGACATGAGTCCTCTACTATATAAAATTTTATAATTTTTTTTATCATTTTATTGTGGTTAGGTGGTCAACAGATGCCTACTTCTTATTTTTTCCTAAAATTTAAGTACTACTGCATTGAAATTTCAAATTTTCACCAAATAGATTTTCTTTTTATTAAAATAAACCTAGTAGTTTAGAAACTACATTCAATTTTCTATAGATTCTATTCTTACACATTTTTGAAATAATATAGATAAATTATTCAAATTTTTATGTCAAGTTGCCTAACTCTGATTTTTCTGAATTTTTTGCCACTTAAGGGCCTATTTTTCCATGATGATCCTGCACATTCCCTAGTATGTTTGATATAGCAGTGTTTTTTAGAGTTATTTTATGTTATTCTAAAATAGCTTTAACATTGCTTCGTTCTTGACAACTAGATTTGTGTTTATCTTGAAGACTAAAGTAATTATTTATGTTTATTTTATAATTGCTTTACACTACATACTATTCACATTCCTCTTATGTTAAGTTAGATCCTTATTAGTGTATTTAATTTAACATATCCTTTTTCTCATTACCAATGTTGTATCTATGCTAAAACTGCAATATATTTTACATTAGATCACATAGATTATGTTAAATCATGTAGCCATTAATTAAATACTTTTACCATAAGTCCTTTAATTAATCACATAGCATTTAACATTCATGTCACAAAGTTACATCATCATAATATCAAAAGTGCATGTCTCTATTTATATATCAAAGTCTCATATACATATCATAATAACATCATAATGGTCTGTGAGAGCTAGATCCCTTAGGATTTTGCACTCGTGATCCAGTCCTAGGACGTCGTGAGACAGCTGTGTGTGACCACATGATTGCAAACTTGTGAGTCTTAGTGCATACTCCAAACCTTGTACTTGTCCAATAGCTATAAGCTGCTCATCTACCATATGGTCTCTCTCTGCTCATGCCTGAGCTAGCTTTGCACATAGTCTCCCTACCTCTATTGAGGTCTATGCTAACTATAGTACAATCTTTGCCCGATAGAGTCATCTCCTAACACTCTCGTATGCTACTTGTAGCCTTGTGAATGGTCTGAGTGACTCTAGCTCCTCCTCCACAATCGGTGGGGACACATAGTCAGGATCTATCTCATCCTCCTCGAGGGAGGCTAGAACTATCTCTATGGATGCTTGAAAATAGAAATCTCACCAATCTCTGATCACTCTTGCAAGATAGATCATGTACACAATTAGTAACACATCCTCATGATATATATACATATACAAATTAAGCATAAATCACTAAAGGACATGCATAAAATCAAATGTTGTCACTTATGTCTCCAGATGCATGAGAAATGTCAACCTCCTCATCTCTGGGGGGCATGGAGGATGTGGTAGCCTCCCTATGACTTTGCATGCTGATGTCTACTATAGCTACTGCTCATGACCTAGTCCTATAAGTATGTGAAGACTCTCCATACTCGTACTGATCCACAATAGCTACCTCATCACCCTCACTGAGGGGTGGCTCCTCCTCATAATAATACTCCTCACAATCCTCCTCCTCCTCCTCATCCTCTCCTCCATCATGGTCCTCATAATCAGGAACAACATTAGACTGGTACACTTCATCTCAATCATATCCATAAAAATATCTGCTGGCCTATATCGTTCTCCTCTACTCTCTCCTCTGGATCATCACCCTCATCTGCTGTTGCCTCTGCATCACCTAGGGGGAAACCCATGGGAAACAAAGGAGTTTGTCATGCATATTCCCACCACTCCTTGAACTCATATGTGCTACTGACATCCTCAACATAGGAGACTGGTGGCTGGTTGTGATCAAAATCATTACAATCACTCTCACGAACATGATCTATAGTCATTCAAACAATATCCCATGGCCTCTGGGCACTCTGCACTAATCTTCTAATGAAGGGGCACGCCTTAGGTGGTGTCTAAACCTGTCCAAACTGCCACATGACTCTCCCATAATAGAATGGTCATACAACATAGTCATGTCTCCCTACTAGATATCTATCCATCTACATCCTCTATAGTTACTCGGTGGGATCTAGCCACTGAAGAGTGAGTAGGTAATGTCTTCATAAGATCTCATGCTCCTCCATTCGGTCAAATCTCACCCTCCAAAAATCTAAATCCTCATACTGCCATAACCATTGCAAAGGGTAGTTGAATGCTTGTGGGTACTTTGCCACTATAGTACATGGATATCTGACAGGCGTGGTGCATGTGATATAGTCAAGGCACCACACCTATATAAGTGTACAATGGATCATACTATTGATCTCTTGGTCTACAAATATCCCCAAATCATAGTACAAATGTGCCAGAATGTAGTGACCCCATGCATAGATTTTATGTTGATCATACATCCCTCATACCAAGTGTACTAGTTCACCATCCAAGTGTGTCACTCATTTGTCTGGATTGAGTACTAGTGCCACTGTGTGCATCATAATCTTTCTCACCATAAGAAATTGTGAGTACAACAACATATGAAGCTTGATCCATTCTCTAACCCTCTCATCATGTATCACTCCTCCTAGGTAGTACTACATATCTCTCTTCTCACGGAATGATCGATCCCCCCAAAAATACACTCGTGCTCCCTGAATAGGAACTCAGATAATGTGGTGTACATCCTCGAGTGTGATCATCATTTCCTCGGTGGGAAGATGGAAGGTATAGGTATCTGCATCCCAATTCTCACACAAAGCTATCAACATGGCATCATGTATGCCCAATAGATACCCACTGATTGTAGATCCTTTGTCTCTACTGCTAATAGTGTTGGTGATAGATCTCTAAAAAATGATAACTATCTTGCCCCTAGCTGTTGTCGCGACCGGGAGGGAACCTATCGAAATCATCATAAAATGCTCTAACTTTCATATAATATCTTCAATTTCCAAATTATTCATCAATCTAGTGTGCTTTTCTAATGGCCCTAGACACTTTAGAACCCATTTTTGGGCATTTTGCAAAGAAACGAGACACTTTGCAAACAAAAGGGACACTTTGCAAACAAATGGGACACTTTGCGAAAAAAAGGGACACTTTGCAAACATTTTTCCAAGAACCGTAAATTAACCTATCCTTGCATAAAAATCATTACAATATCATCAAAACACATGGCAAAAGTTACAAAATTGACTCACCTCATGATACTGCTTGTCGTGTGCTACCTGCTCATGAAGATCATCTAGTCACGAAGGTGTGTAATCTCGTCTGCTCAACATCTTCTTCTCCTAGTTGTCACTCTCAAGCTACAATGAAGGTAAAATGAATAGTAAGTGACAAATTACTTCCATCCATTTCTTTTACTTACTTTTCACCTATTTTTACTCTCACAGTTTAACTTAATGTTATAATCTTTTTCAACAAACTTATAATATAACTTTTCTTAAACTTAACATAACATGTGCTAAGGTAATCCATTTTCGATGCCATTTAATGCATTGGAATCATGATTCTGCACGTGACATCCTCATTTACCTATCATTATGTGGCATGGTACTTGGAAATGCCCTATGGTATGGTGTTTGTCTTCGATGTGGCTAGATTGCTACCTTGATTCCACCTCTGTAAAGCAAACAAAATCAAGGGGGGTATACATCTACCCTCGAATTGGATTACTAGGAGTTAGATAAAAGGATTTATGGACAATTAACGAATGTGTGTTGCAAGATGTAGTTCCTAATGTTGTGGTTTGCAAATAACTACATTGGGGGCTTTGTTCTCCTGTCTTCTGAATGAGTATCCTTTTATATAGTAAGGTGCATCATTTAGAGTCCTTTAGCTTACATATGCACATAAAGTCATATGGGCGCTAAAGTGGGGGCTAAATGTGCCGTAGAAAATTGGACCCTCTTGAGAAAAGAGATAATTTCATGCATAATTAGACCCACTTTTGACTCCTTCACATCATTCCCCCTTCAAAACAACATTTATCGGCCCGTTAGACCTATTAATTTTGATCTAGAAGCCTGTTTCACATGTGAAATCACATAAAACTTGACAAACAACATTTAATAGCATCATACACCGACAACCCACTTTCAAACAGCAGTAGTGGGACCCATTCGCCACCTTGGGAAAATGAGTCCCCTCTAGTGGGACCCATTTTCCAAGGGTGGCGAATGATTCCCCTTTGAGGGAAAGTTCAAATTTAAGTAGGAATTTAATCAATTTAACTTTTATTTCCAGTGAATGTTGGCCTCTTAGGTATAATAAATGGGAAAATAAGATGTTGTTTCCTATAAATATAGATTTGAATTCATTTTACACAAGCTTTTGATCATTTTTCATCATCTCAAGAGCAAAAATCATTCTACAACAAGTTTCATAAGCAAAAGTTGAATTTTTAGGACAACAAATTAGGATTTTTGTAGGTCTTAAAGCTCTCTAATCTTATCAAGATCCAACATTGTAAAGGGTTGATGATCGATGCCTATGGTGAATCATGAAGAAATCTAGGGTGAAGAGGTGCAACTAGCCACCGAATCATGCCTAAGGACTTGGTTTCCTATTGATTCCATATTCCATTGTTACTGTATCTTCATACTAAGGTTTGCGTTGTGTTTATTTAGAATTTTCATGTCATTTCTTATCCATGTTTCATGTGCTGTAAGGTTTATAGGGTAGAGATCTTGCATCCTTTCAACCATTCTTGCATGTCCCATTCTAGAGCAATAAAATAGGGTTTTTGTCATGATTCAACTTTTCCTAGTCTTTAATACATCTAAGGCTAGGTTTTATGTATATTTTTCTCTATTCAAGGTTTAATTACCTACCTATGGGTTTGAAAAAGGAAAACCCCCCATTAGATCAACTCTTTTAGGCTATTTTGCAGGAATTTTATGAGATTTGGAATCAGGTTTCCATCAAAATTTGTTATGCAGGTGTCAAGGTACAGATCTAAGTTTTGAGTTTGTAGAAATTAGAAAGAGGACTGATTCACCATGCTTGGTGAATGAGTCCCACCTTAGATGTATAATTGAGTCAGATGTTTCAGATCCCCAACTATGAGAAAACAGGTTCTATGCAGAAAAGTCTTGATCTGGGATTGATTCGCCCAAGGTAGCGAATGAGTCCTAGTTAGTCCAAGTTAAGGTTTCATTAGTTCAGATTGTCATTCAGTCCTTTATAGTCTTCTAGGTGCATAAATTCTAAGAAATAACCTTCTGTTTAGTGAAATATTGCATTTCATTCATCATTTTCAATCTTTTTGCATATCACACTGTGTTTTCAAACAACACTTAAATCTGAGCTTTGCATTCATTTTAGTTCACTTTAATTAGTCAATTTCATTTAGTTAAGATCATTTACATCATACCACATAGCACACATCCTAATTTGAGTGTTATATAAGCATTTTGGACCTAAATCTCTCTCATTTTAGGTGAAAAATCGTAGAAGTGCAAGAGCAAGCATTTAGGTTCCCAAACTCTATGTCACAATTCCATTTTTTAGATGCATATGATAAAATTCCAAAAATAAAAAAATACACCTATCATGAAACCAATGATGAAGGGGATAGAGTTGCTAAATTGCAAATAGATAGGCCAAAATAGAATTCTTGAACATAAAATAGTTTTCAATTAATTAAAATACATTTAAGCTAGATTCTCTGTGATGAGTCATGATTTAAAAAAAATATTCAGTTAGATTTCATTTAATCTAGTTTTACTATGATGAGTGGTGGTTTTGACAACATCTACACTTGTAAAAGTAATATCTATTAGAAAACAATGAGTAGAAGTTAAAATAAATGATTAAATATGATTTATATATCCCTAATGTACTATATAATTTTCATAACACAAGATGGAATTTCCAAGATGTAGACACATGTTTTGAATTAGGATAGAGTTAATAACAATCTTATTTCATTCAACAAAGAATGTTATTCCTACACAAACAGAAGGTAAGTACATTCTAGAGTAGTATGAAAACCGATAAAATCAAATCCTTGTTAGAAAATCAAGTGTTAGACAACCAAAACATACTAAAAAATGTGTTTACAATGTGCTAGATGTAATTTCCATGTTACATGATGAAACTAATAGATCATGAACAAAACCACCAAACTATAATATGTGAACACAAGAAATTGATTAGCAAAAAGGGGCATGTATCCCATTGGGCATGCTAAAAAATATGCAAGTCAAAGTGACTATAAAAGAATAGTGTAGACAAGCTAAATTACTCAATCACAATAAAAAATACACTTAAGATTAGGAATATAAGAGATTCATAAAAAATATGAGAATTCAATGACACTCACATTAAACCACCTAGTTATAGTAATTAAGGTGGATTTTCCCAAAATGATAATTAATTTAAGTGCTCAATTTAACATAATATAGCATTCAAAATATTTTTGTAAATGGCTTGAGGGACCTTCAATTTATAAATTTTTTGATACTCTAATGGAGGGTTAGGATGCAAAAGGAAGATCAATGGCTTAAAATGCACAAGTCCTCCCAAGGAAGGAGAAATTAACAAGTGACTTATGGATATTTGCTAGAAAGGGAGGCTCCAAGGTGTTATGAAGATCAAAGGTTGGAATTGAGCATGGGGAAGAGTGGATGTCATGGGTTTGATGGGGTACCATAAGGTACTTTGGAAATATTTTTAAGAATGTAAATTTTTTAGTGTCCCATAATTCCAAGGACATGGGAAATTCTAATCTTAGATTTATTAGTATTGGGAAATTTACCCCATACCCCAAGTTCATAATGTAGTGTAGGAAAAAAATCCTTTTTTCACACTTAATTTGGGAGTTAATAATTAATAATAAAATGGAATTAAAGGTGTTTTATTTAGGGTGTTGTAAAGTGTATCCTAACACTTTCACACTAATATAGGGCTTTATTAATTAATTGGGCTTATTTATGCCTTAATTGGTCCTATTTTGCATGCACAAGCCCTATTAAATGCATTTTTCTATGGATATTCCTAAAAAATAATAAATAACCAATCATAATTCAACATTTTTGGGTCATTTGTTCCATATCTGGTGATCTAGGACTCATACACCACCTTGGGTGTATGAGTCCCACCTAGGTCTTGGGACCTAATTTCAAGTTTCACATTAAACAAGTTCTATCTTAGAGTTTGTGCCCCTATTTTGAGCCACTAGGGATCATACGCCACCTTGGGAATATGAGTCCCCACTATAATCAAGACCCATTTTGAATTCAATTCTTGGTAAAATTTAATCCTCCTAGATTTGATGTCGGCTTGTAGTGTTGTAATTTTAGGAAATTTGGCATAAACAAGTATAAATACAAGGTTATTTCACATAATTTCACCTAACCTATCCTAGAATATCATAAGTAATCAAGAGCACTTTGACAAGAGTTAATAAGAGCATTTAAGGACATTCAAGAGCATTTTGAGAGCATTCAAAGGTATATTTTTAAGAAGATTGATTGCTTCAATTCAAGATCCATCATCATGTCAAAGGAATAAGGCATCAAGCATGTTGTTAAGCTAGTGTTGTGATGTAACATTCAAGATCTAAGTTAAGCATTGTTCCACATCTAATTCAAGATCAATATTTACATTCTTCATGGTCAATTCATGTTAGATTGCATATTTACATTTCAAGACATCATTCAAGGTATCATTGTTCATGTTTCATGTTTCGTGTTCATATTTCATTTTTCATCATAAGGTTTAATTACCTAAATAGGGTTTGACCAAGGAAAACCCCTATTCCCTAACAATCAATAAGTTTTTCTTTCTCTACATGTATGATTATAGATCTAGGTTTTTTGGAACTTGAGGATCCTTTGAAGACAAAGTCACAAGATCAAAAAAAATTGTCAAGGTTGTCACAAGGTTTTCATCTTCACAAAAAGTCACCTACAAGCCATAATTCAAGGCTTCATACTTAGAGATTTTGCATGAGAGAAGCTATAGGAGATCACTAGAGAATACCAAAGTTTCATCCAAACCCTAATACTAGGACTAAATCACCACCTTGGGTGTATGAGTCCTAGTACTACCTTTTTCTAGATTTCAGGAGATCTAGATTAGTTACTGAGAGATTTCAATTTCTGCACAAAAACCCTAGTTTGGGACTAAATCACCCAGAATGATGTATGCATCCTAGTGAGGATTAAAAGTCATAATTTCAAGGTGTCATAGACTTTTTTATCACAACTTTCTTCTAGGTACCCCTCTGCTCATTCTCAATTTGTTATTTTGTATTTTAGTTTCAAACTCTATGTGATATAGTTAGTTTTTCACATTGCTTTCATCTATTTCTTTCCAAGCCTTTGCTTGGTAGTGAAAATTCTTATTGTCCTTAGTCTCACATCTAAGACACCTTGTTACAGATCTCTTTCCCTCATTTCCATCCCTAGATTGAGATCTCTAGGTTTTCCTTGAATGAAACTTGAAGGAAATTGTTGGAGGAACCCTAATCGCCCTTTAGCGCTATCTCCTAAACATAAAGCTATAATTTTCTTTGTTTAATTTTGGTGAACCTAGCCTTTAGAACACCTTATTTTTTGATTTGGAGTGCATCATAGTCCTAGATATATCTTACATTAACTTTGCATTGGGTCTTGCATTAGTGAAAGTGCATATATGTTGAATTTTTGCATCTTAAATAATTTAATTTCACTAAAATTATGCAATTACAAATAGAAAAATCAATATAAAAGCTAGAAACCTTAGAATAAATTTAGAATTTGTTGAATTTGGTGCAAAAACCCTAATTCTAGACTCATTTTCCCATTTGGGTGATTTATTCCATGTATAGGTGTTTTTCCCACATTTTTGGGAATTTTGTGTTGTTCATTTTTTTAGCATTTGAACACTTCCAAAAACCTAACTGGGACTCATACTCCCCTTTGGGTGAATTAGTCCTAGATCAGACCTAAAACTACCATTTACAACATTAAAAACATCTTTTTTGTACTTCTATTTTTTGTCATTAGATAGTTGTTTTAGTTTGTTGAGTTTTTGAACTACATGCATTTCATTAGATCTATGTCACCAAAAAGTGTATAGTTTGCTTGATATGGGAATAATTGATGACAAGTTGGACTTAATGAGGCCTTGATTTGGTGTTGTGAGGTGTTTTACACATCCAAATTAGGTCTTGGGCCCTTGCAAATTGAATAAAATGCATTTATTGATGTCTTGTAAAGGTGTTGTAAAACATCTTCATGCTTTTCTAAGGCCATAATATCATAATTCACCTAAATAACCTTACCAAGACCTATTTCAAGGTTTTGTAAAGTCTTCACACTTTCCTAGGCTTGTCATCAATATTTACACCTTTCTTATGCTTTAAATGGCTCCTTTATACACTTATAGGCCTTAATTAAGTGTCTTGTTGAAGAAGGACCTAATAAACATTGTTTAAATTATCAAAATTTTCAACACACACTTAAAAATTACCAAGTGGACTAAGTCACCATGATGGCGACTTAGTCCCATTTGGCTCAAAAATCAAAATTAATTTAAAATTCTTTTGGTTTTTTATTCCTTAAGACCTAAGGTCGGCCTGTGATAAGGTACTTTTGGGAATTAAGGAATAATTGTGTATAAATATAGGGTTTTCCCTCTCATTTGAAATAATTCATTCACTCCTCTTTCTTTCATCATTCATCTTCATCATTCTTCTCAAGCAAGCTAGGGTTTTATCATTCCAAGACATTAAGATAGCTTCCAAAGACATTCAAAGATTCTTCAACTATTGCTAGAAAATCAAGACCAATCATCATGGAAAGGTACTAACTCCATTGTTTCATGCTTCATTACTTTTTTTCTTCATTTTGGTTTAATTACCTAAAAGGGGTTTGACCAAGGCAAACCCTTATGCCCTAACATTCAACATTTCTTTCTCTTTCATTGTGTGTTTGCAAACTTAGGAACTTTGAGGGTTTAAAAATCATTAAAGATTAGGTTGAAGAAAACTTGTTTTTGAACAAGCCAAAATATCAACAAAAAGTCACTTTTAGGCCTCAAAATCAAAGTTTCAGAAGTGGACACCTATAGGGAACCAAAGTGTAAACCAAGGGCTTTTGTTTCCAGAAATTTAGAAGTGGGCTAAGTCACCAATAGTGGTGAATTAATCCCACTGAACCTATTTTTTAGAGGTTTTTGTAGATTTGGATACCCATTTGGCCAAAACGGGCTTCAGGGTAGTTTTTCCAGAATTGGGACTAAGTCGCCCAGATTGGCACAAATATCCTAGTTGACTTCTGCAATATCTTCATCAGGATTCTAGACCTTTGTTCCATCCTTTTTCAGCCTCCAGGTGCACACATTCTATTTCATAGCTTTTTGTCAAGTTTTGTTTGCATTTCTAGGTCATTTTCCACATGTTTGCATATCACAATGTGTTTTCAAGCAATTTGTATTAAAAATAAATAGCATTCATTATTTTACTACATTTATATCATCTCATTTAAGCATATTACATCCCTCTTAACATTAATCTTGAGTGTAGACATTGCCCATTTTGGCCCATCTCTCTCCTTTTAGGTGAAAAATCCTAGAAATGTGGGAGAGCATTAGGTTGCCAAAATAATTGTTTACAAGATCTAGCTTAATTTGGTTCATTTCATGGATTTCTTAATCTCAAATTTATATAATTTACAACATTTCATTTTTAGATTGTTGCATAGTGTAATCAATAAATTACCTTGTTTGGAATCTAAAAATTGCATTTACACATTTCATTGTATTTTAAGTCTCTTTTGAGTTCATATAGATTACTTTTCACAAATGTTAGTATCTGTCTTTTCCAAGTTTGCAAAGAAAAATTTCATCAATAAGCATGTTATTGATTCATTCAATACATTTCCTAGTTATGAAAGTCTTTTAGTGCAAGAAAGTGAAAATGTTGACACTTGCCTCAAATCTCTCCTATTTGTGGGAATGATGTGATAGAAGAAGATGAAAAAATAGAAAATCATGATAATCATAGTTGTTCTCCTAATACCTCTCCTACATGTGACAAAGGTATTTCGGTGTTAGAAGATGCACTGATTAAGAATCATGACAATATTGAAAGCTCCTCTTCTACAAACTCTCCTACATTGGAAGATATTATAGCACAAGAGAATGAGATCATAAGCACATTTCTAAACATCACCCTACCTAATTTCCATTCACCTTTTTCTTGTGAGAATGTTTTAGTAAAAGAGGATCTACAGTTGTAAGGAATCATGACAATCATATTGTAAGTAAAGATAGTAGATTGGTGTTAGATGATAAAATTTTTAAGATCTATAACAACCCTAGATTTATGTTTCTTCCCCTACCTATCCTATTTTGGAATAAATTATAGGAAAAAGAAATGTAATCATATATAACCATGATAATCATACTTGTTCTTCTCCTAGTATCTCTCCTAGTTGTGAAGAAGATATTCTAGTGTTAGAAGATCAAACCAATGAGAGTCATGATAATCTTAGTTTCTTCTCTTCCCCTAGGGAAAACCTTATTGAACAAGAAAATTATTCAACCATTGATAAGTCCCATACTTGTGATGAAGTCACCTTAGAGGAACCAACCTTTGAATGTCATGAACATATAGTTCAATGTAGTTCTCCTAAAACCTCTCCTACTACTAATGATATCATGGTGTAAGAAAATGAAAACATTAACACATTCCTTTCAAACAATAGTGATGTGACTTCCATAGATGATGGTGGAAAGATGACACTAGACTCGCCTTCAATAGAAATAAATCAAACCAAAACCACTGAGGTTATGAATGCAAAACCATCCATTAGATCCCCCTTGATTATTAGACCTTCTAAATACCCTGTGAGACATCCAAAAAATCCTCTATTTCTTTACCCACCCTCACAATGACCACAAACTAAAAAAAAACCCTAACTTATCCTTTACCCACTTTCAAACCAAGCTCAAACTCAAAACAAACCCATTTTCATCCTTGAACCACCTAAGAATAATATGTCACAATAGCTGAGTTATAATACCATTACTCATACATATAACACTAGAAACAATCTACAACCAAGAAAAAATCCTTCAATATCTATCCCATTACCTCAACCTATCTTACCTGGTTCTCTTCGTTTTCCCTCACAAAGTGGAAAGGAGTATGATCTTGTTGAACAACTTAAGAATACTCCTCCTAAGATATCATTATGGGACCTTATTCAAGCCTCCCCTCATTATCATTACATGATTCAAAGTGCTTTACAACAAGTCTCTCCCCCCTAATGTGCAATCAAATGATGTGCCAACCCAAAATTCAAGCTATAACTTGGGTAAACTTAGACATTAATTTCCATCAAGATGACTTACCTTGCTAGAAGTGCAAAAACAAAATGATGCTTTCATGATAATAGCTATCTATAATGGGTTGGGAATAAAAATAACCCTTGTTGAAAATGGCTTCGCCCTTAATGTGTGTAGTATGACCCCTTTGGATAGACTTGGCATGGATAAATAAAAAATTCAACCTACCTCTTTATCGATCTGAGGGTTTGACAATGTAGAAAAGAAACCACTCATTGTGATCACCTTCCCTATTATAGTTGGAAAGGATACATTACAAACCCATATCCATGTTATGCCTCATGAAATTTCATATAACCTTCTTTTAGGAAGACCATGGATTCATGAAATGCAAGTAGTTCCTTCTACTCTTCATCATAAAATGAAGTATGTCTACAACAAAAAAGTGTATATAGTCGATGCCAAACTTGAACCAAACAATTGTTTGAACATTGACAAAGGTAAGGAGAATTATTTGACAACATTAGCACCAACCACACAAGTGGAACCCGTGCAAGAGAAATAAAAATAAAAAAATATTGAGGAAGTTAGGAAACTATTAGAGGATGATTGGGGTACCTTAGATTTCACAACATTCATGAGAGAATACAAGATCATAAACAAAGACTCTAAAAAGGGAAAAGAAAAAGTGGTAATGTCAACACAAATTTTAGAAGACTCTTCGAAACAATCCACCTCAACCACTTTATAAGAAGGAGGAACTTATACAACAAAATTTGATGGAGCTTATTATGAACAACCACCGAATCCAAAAGAAATTGAAAAAGCTTTATGGAAAAGGTTATGAACTTATGAAATGACTTGGTTATAGTGGAAAAGGATGTGGTGCTAGAGAACAAGGTATTTGTGTCCCTATAGAGCCTCACACACAATAAAAGACTAGTGGTATTGGTTATTATCCATCGAAAGAAAAATACAAGCCTTCAATCAATATTAACACTCTTACAAAAGATTCTTATAAGCCAACATTAACATTAGTGCATCTTGAACTAATAGACACTAGTGGTCTTGATCATTATCCTTTAAAAGAAATGAAAGAAAAAAATAAATCTTTGCTTAATCTCAATTTCATCACACAAAACATTAATGATTAAAATTTGATAGATTTTACACCCTCCCATAAAGGAGAGTACAAAATCTCATAATCTAAAGAGTCTTTTGTAAGTATGACACCTTGTACTAAGAAAGAGATATCTTTGTTACAAAATAAAGGAAGATATTCTACTTTTTATCAAGAAAGTATCTTGTCAAGACTCCTCCAAGATCATTTGACATCCCTCCCTCCAACAACATGAAATAAGTTTTACTATAAGAGTTCATTTTGTACATATCATAGAGGTTATGGTCATTCTACTAATGAATATAAGGCTTTGAATAAAAAAATTCAACTTATTAAGGAGTGTAGCGCTCTTCCTTGTGTTGAATTACCTAGTTCCTTTAATTGATACTAATTTTCATTCTATTTTGTTTCTCATCAATCATCTCATCTCATCCTTGCCCTACACTAAGTGGGGGCAAGGGGTTAGGTAGCCTTGTCCTCATATGTCACTTGTTGTTATCTCTTTTAGCTAGTTGGCCACCTTCCATGTGTATATAAGAGAAAGCTTGGGATATTGATGAAATGCCTTAAGTTGGCTTGCATGTGACATATTGAGTTATCTTTAGTTGTTCCATTTTGCGGAAAAACCCTTAATCATGTGATGTAGTTTCATTTAGGAATATATGACTTGGCATAGTGCTTTTTGCACAAGCTCTCATTTCTTCTTCTATTTTGAAGAAATTTCTCATAGAAATGGTGTTAGAAACCACTTTAAAGTGAGGGAATACATCAACACTCATGTTTCATTGTGCAATTTTATTCATTCTTGCAATGCATCCTTTTCTTGGTGGTGTCATTAGGTTTGATATCCTCCAAGGGAATGATATTTATTTTATTTTTCATCTCTTGGAGACACTGAGCACAATGTTCCTTAAGAAGAGACCTTACATGAACTAAGAAAAATCCCTTTGAATGTACCCTACACTACTTTGAAGCATTTACAATATCTGCTATATGGCGACCTTGCATAACACACTTTTGTTTCTCGTGTAGCCATCTTTTTTGTTTATGGGTGTCAAGCATACGAAGTTTTGCTTACCCCATGGATCCTATAGTTCATGTTGTGTGGTTCCTTATCTAAGTTATTAGGAGGTATAGGGTATGTGTAGGATCATGATGGGCCAAAAAGTGGCAATATGATGGGTATGTGGCTGGTG
The DNA here is from genome assembly GCA_007258455.2 of Sequoia sempervirens. Taxonomy (NCBI): domain Eukaryota; kingdom Viridiplantae; phylum Streptophyta; class Pinopsida; order Cupressales; family Cupressaceae; genus Sequoia; species Sequoia sempervirens. Next base: position 407,430,909 of record VDFB02000003.1, read on the forward strand.
ACTTTTTTTTACCCAAAATTGATGAAACAAAAATGGTTTTTAAAGGAGATTCTCAACTTTCCACCAATATAAATTATGCTTTAATTTCAATTTAATAAGTAATTATTATTCATTTTCTATTTGAATTATGACTAAAGTCCTGATTAATAGGCTTATTGAAAAAAATCTATAGCTTTCAAATAGTATCACTTTTTTTAAATCCAAAACATGCGTCACATTCTATGCTTCGTATACTATAGGATTAAAAAAGAAAAAATGAATTTCATGAATTTTTGACCAAGTTAAGATGGTTAGACATACAAGTTTTTATATTTTTTAAAAGTTGTAATAAAAAATTCATAATTAATTATTTACTTGGAAAAAAATTACAAAAAAATATGCTTCACATCGGGACATGAGTTCTCTACTTATATCTAAAATATTATAAAAAAATATTATCATTTTATTGTGGTTATGGTGGTCAAAAAGACGCCTACTTCTTATTTTTTCCTTGAAATATAAGTACTAATGCATTGAAATTTCAAATTTTAAACAAATAGTTTTTTTTTAAAACAAACCTAGTAGTTTAGAAACTACATTCAATTTGCTATAGATTCTATTCTTACATATTTTTGAAATAATATAGATAACTTATTCAATTTTTTATGTCAAGTTGCCTAACTCTGATTTTTTTTATTTTTTTGCCACTTAAGGGCCTATTTTTTCCATGATGATCCTACACATACCTTATAGATTTGGTATGGTTGTAAATATGGGAGAAAAACTTAGGCCTAACTTTCCTATAGCCACTTGTTTATGTGTGTGAGTGCATAATAGCCACATGCATATGTGTCTCACCTTTTTGAATACTCACCCAGTGGACAACCTAAAGTCTCATTTGCTTAGAGTGAGTGTGCATTTTGTACCCATATTGGATACTCACCTAGTGGATAGCTTGAAGTTTTTTTGCCCTAGAGTCAACATGTGTTTTAGACAAACAAGCTTAGATCTGATCCAAAACATGTGGGAAAAATGATCAAAGCTTGATCCACCTTTTCTTCCTTTCTTTTGTCTTTATGTATGTGACATTCTATGTTTTTGTATCTTGTTTTTCTGCATATCATACACTTTGTGTGTGTCCCTTTATGCTTATGTTGGTTTGATGTAGGATCTTGGATCCTCAGGGCTTGACAACCCCCTTGATCTTTGTCATTCTATACCATCCACATTGCTACACTTGGACCCCTCTTGAATGTCTACTTTAGTGTGAGTTTGAAGAAAGTTCCTCCTCTCACTAAAGTGGGGGCTAAATGTAGTGTATGAAAAAGTATCCCTTTTTCACACTTAATTTGGGAGTGAATAATTAATAATAAAATGGACTTAAAGGTTCCTTATTTAGGGTGTTGTAAAGTGTATCCTAACATTTTCACACTAATATAGGGATTTATTAATTAATTGTACTTATTTATGCCTTAATTGGTCCTATTTTGCATCCACAAGCCCTATTAAATGCATTTTTCTATGGATAATCCTGACAGATCATAAATAACCAATCATAATTCAATGTTTTGGGTCATGTGTTCCATATGTGGTGATCAAGGAATCATATGCCACCTTGGGCATATGAGTCCCACCTAGGTCTTGGGACCTGATTTCAAGTTTCACATTAAATAAGACCTTTCTTGGAGTTTATGACCTAGTTTTAAGCCATTGGGACTCATAAGCCACCGTGGGAATATGAGTCCCACTCTAATCAGGACCCATTTTAAATTCATTTCTTGGTGGGATTTAATCCTCTTAGATCTGATCTCGGCTTGTAGTTTTGTAATTTTAGAAAATTTGGCATAAACAAGTATAAATACAAGGTTATTTCACATAATTTCACCTAAGCTATCCTAGAATTTCATAAACCATCAAGATAATTTTCATAATAGTTCACAAGAGCATTTCAAGAGTATTCAAAAGTAGATTTTGAAGAATATTCTTGCAACAATTCGAGGTCCATCATCATGTCAAAGGCATAAGGCATCAAGCATGCTGTTGAGCTAGTGTTGTGATGTAGCATTCAAGATCCAAGTTAAGCATTGTTCCAAATCTAATTCAAGATTAATATCTACATTCTTCATGGCCAATTCATGTTAGATTGTAGATTTACATTTCATGAAATCATTCAAGGTATCATTGTTCATGGTTCATGTTTCATGTTCATATTTCATTGTTCAATCATAAGGTTTAATTACCTAAATGGGGTTTGACCAAGGAAAACCCCTATTTCCTAACAATCAAAAAGTTTTTCTTTCTCTACATGTGTGATTGTAGATTTGGGTGTTTTGGAACTTGAGGATCATTTGAAGACAAAGTTGCAAGATTGAAGAAAGTTGTCAAGGTTGTCATCTTCACAAAAAGTCAACTATAGGTAAGAATTCAGGGTTTCAGACTCAGAGATTTGGCATGCGAGAAGCTACATGAGATCACTAGAGAATACCAAAGTTTTATCCAAACCCTAATACTAGGACTAAATCGCTACCTTGGGCGTATGAGCCCCAATACTATCTTTTTCCATATTTCAGGAGATCCAAATCAATCAGTGAGATTCTAACAGAAACCCTAGTCTAGGACTAAATTTCCTAGACTAGCGTATGAGTCCCTGTGAGCATTAAAAGTTATAATTTTAGGGTTTTGGAGCTTTTTTTTATCACATCTTTCTTCTAGGTACCCCTCTGCTCCTTCTTAGTTTGTTATTCTACATTTCAGTTTCATACTCTAAGTGATATAGTTAAGTTTTCACATTGCATTCATCTCTTTCTTTCCAAGCCTTTGTTTGGTAGAAAAAATCCTCTTATTGTCCTTAATCACACCTTTAGGACACCCTATTGTAGATCTCCTTCCCTCATTTCTATCCCTAGATTGAGATCTCTAGGGTTTGCTGGAATGAAACTTGAAGGAAATTGGTTCTATCTCCCAAAGCATAGGGCTGCAATTTTCTTCGTTTCACATTGGAAAAATTTAAAGTTAGGATTTAGAATGGAATAAAATATTTGGCCATACCCTCAAGAACCACTTGTCATGGAAATGCCATGAAAAGTTGATTGTCATGGACATGCCATGACAAGTTGATTGTCATGGTGACATGGATGAGTGAAACCTTAATTGATCATTGATAAACTCATGTGAAAATTATTAGATGAGGATTAGGTGATAGTGGAGAATTAGGGTGGATAATGCAAAGTGAATAAAATAGAAACTTAGATAAACAAGAATATTTATTTAATATGGTAAGAAATGTGATAATGGTCAAGGGAAATAACTATTCAAAAAATATTTACCAAGTGTTTAGACTTTAGGAATGAATGGGAGAAATAATTTAAGACGATGAATGGGGTTGAAAAAACTATTAAGAAATATTTTTTAATAATAAAATCATTATTTAATTTATATATATGTCAAAGATAAGGGTGATTAAATGTAAATGATCAATTATAGTTCATAAATAATTTAAAGAAATAAGGTGTCAATTTTAGGTGGCTATAGATATAACCAAAGAATGTGATCACATTTCTTGGTCCTTTATATAAATTTTTTGGACAAATTTAGTTTCCAAGATAAAATCATGAATCTCTTGAATAGTTGCATTTCCATTCCTATAATTTTAGTTCTCATCAATGACTGCTTATTTGTAATGTCCCTAAAATAGAACACCAAAATAACTAAACATTGAAATACAAATCATTGTCAACTTGCATTCTCATCCATTGATGAGAATCCTTGATCCATGCCTTCAAATCTCATTTCTTCTCATCCATTGATTGATCAAATCAATCCTAACCATTGATTCACCATTTTATCCTATAAATACTCCTCATTTCTATGAGAAAAGGATCCAATTCCATTTTAGCAAAGTTATGCTACACATTTGCATACTCACTTTCATCCATTTGCATCCATTTTAGCTTAGTTTACATCTATTTTCATCAATATTCATTCATGGAATCCATTTCAAATATTATTACAAATAAGGGGCTAAGAAAGGGCTAGCATTCCACATCAATGCAACACCAATCCCCCAATGGGATGAGGTTTGAGTCACTAGATTAGTTTCCTTTAAAATTTTCTTGTTTGTTTATGCTTAAATGGCTTCTTTATTTGATGATTTCGAGCATTTCATTGGGAGTTTGACTTAACTAGCCAAATCTAGGTTTATTTAGTATAGATCTGGTAGGTTTAGCTTAGGTTATGATCATGCTCACATCTTGGTGCCAGAAGGAGGGAAAAACTAACCAAATAATTTGATGAATTTTGCTTGAGTTTTATGTTATTTGCAGGTTAGAGGGCTTGATGATGCTTTTGTTTAGTGCAGGGTGACACTATTGCAAATAGAGACACAATCATTTGCATTGTGATGCTATTATCCTTTTAGTAGAGTGACACCTTTGTAAATCATGATGCTATTGAAATATAGCATCGCTATTATTTACATTGTCATGCCTTTGTCATTTTGTTATAGCAATGCTTTTGATATATTGACACTATTGATCTTTCTATTTTTTTTTGGTGACTACATGTTCGCTAGAGTGACACCATTGAAAATAGTGATGCATTTGTCAAAACTCCAACGTAATTGACCTCTTTGGTTTATGATAGAGTGACACCCATAAGTTCACTAGATTGACGCTTTTGTAAAACAACATATTTATCATACAATGATGCCTTTCTACAGAACTAGAGTGATGCCATTGTTAATAGAGTGGAGCTACTGTAAGGTAAAACGGAGAGCTAAATTTTCATGTCTGCTTTGAATTTTCAATTTAATCCACTCTCTAATCATTTACTGACTGGTGGTATTCTTTTGTAAGGCTAACTATGTTGCAGGTTTGGAGAGAAGGAAAATCTTGAAGTAAAAGAGAAAAGTATCATTTGATATTTATTGTAAAAGTGTTTTTAAACACTTATGGGATGATATAAACCATCATATGTTGCTTTATTTCATGCTTTAGGACAACTAGATTTCAATTGGGTTTAAAATTTACAATGCTATGATTTTTCAAAGTTGGCTAAAATTGAACCCAAACATCCTCACCATTGCAATGTTGGTTTAAAATTGAACAACATAGATTCATACTTCAGTTTGGTTCTATTAAAATGAAGTCATCATTTCCTTTGAGGATTTAAAAAGAATGAGTGTATTCCATGCTTTTCATGCTTGTGTAGTCTTTTAGTGCATATCCACTTGTGATTTTGGGTGAAGAGAAACACTCTAAGTTTACAAAAGTTTTTGAGTAACCCCAAGGATTTGCTACATATCCTCTCCCCTTGTACTTCACACGATCTGGGGTGAAGAGGAATATAATTTTATTGTCTTTATTAGGCAAGATCCTACATATGAGACACATCCCGCAATGGAGAACTCATAAGTGACCTTGAAAGCATGTTTACTAGTGGGGTATATAAAGTTTGTAAAATTGAAAGAAAGTAGCTTAAATCAGGGGTGGTAGCATGATAGTGCCTAATCCTCATCCGAACGTAATAATTTGGGTAGGAACGACTAATTATCATTAAACACCTTTTTCTAGAGGCTGACCAATTTTTCTAAAATTTCCATTGAAGTAGTCCATGGGAGGTGCACCACTCCCAAAAGTTACTTACCATGTCTGATTTATAGTTGAGGCATAAAGCTTAAGAGTTCATTCTCTTGTACAAATCTAGGTGTGTCAAGATAGTACATTTACTTTACATGGCCTATTTTACCCCTCTATAATATCAGATTTAAAATCATTCCTTCGAGGGTGAGGTAAGCCTACTAAGAAGTGACATACAGATTCCTCTAGATTTTTAATGTGACTAATTTTATTGAGCCAAACTAGTAAGTCTTGTGGAAGAAGAGTTGTGAAATATCTCCCATACCCATTGAGTTGTTTATACACATTTCTTGGTTTCAAAACAACTCAAACAAACATCAACTTGGTCAAAATTCCAAACCCTTAAATTGTTTATTTGTGAGTGCACTTCAAGGAAAATATATTGTTGCATGCCTCTAACTATATCTTGTTTTTTTTCAAAACAATATATTAGTGGTTTCCCAATATATTTGACCATATCTCTACTCACTTATATCAAAGTTAACCTAGGTACCTATATCTTAGCTCTTTGATTTCCACAATTTCAAGCTTTTGTGGGAAACATTTTTCCTTGTCATAGACATTCTTAGTCTAAACTTAATCAATATATTTCATGTGGTATTTAAGAAATATTGAATTATTCAAAGATTAAATCAATTTAACCCACACAACATGTACACTTTCGTTTCATTTTCAAACATTTAGACTTCCAAACAACAAAGAAAAAACATGGAAATGCATACGAAAACATTGTATCAAATTTCTATTATCCAACAAGCATTGATTTCTTAGGTTCATAACACCAAGGGTAAAGAATTTTTCACTACCTTGGTCTTGTAAAAAAAGTCCCTATCAGGTTCAAAACATTAGGATCAACCATCACATTCATCTCAAAACAATTGACATCTCACCTCACAAACAAATTTGAAACTTTGGACACAAAAACCTTCTAGACTTAAGTTATCATCAATCAATCCCCTACTTTAGCTATATGTGTGTAAATGAATCCTTTTTCATACATTTAGTTAAGTTATCCATCATCCTTTTGAACAAGTCTATCTTAAAGGTCACAAGTCTCCCTCTAGGATCCACAATTTTATTAGCATCCTTATCCAAAAAAAATCAAATATCAAACCTTTAGTCTAGTGTTGTCAAAATTTTACAAGTTTATCATCCATATCACTCACCTCTTTCATCATCCATTCACATAATTGGTACTAAACACCTTAGAGGGTCACTTTTACTAAAATTTTATTGAAGTAGAGCATTCCTACAATACAAATCCCAACACACTTCTCCCATAGTTGATCCATAATTTATGGTAACAACATGATCACAACACAAAAAGAATGAAGATAAAAAAATTATCTACCATGAGTGACACAAACTAACAAATCCTTGGATGAATGATTTTAATCCTAGAGGCTTCACAATTCCACCCTACAATCCATACATGAGGTCATCATATCCTAAAAACTACAATGAAACAAAAAATATGTGTATGCCAAATAAAAACTTTGGAACATCTTGTCACATGATAAATTTAAATTAATGCCAAAAATTACCAATCTATTAACCAAATGATCAAAGCACGAGTCTTCATAAAAACAATGTTAGCTCACCATGTCAATACATGTCAAACATGAACATGCCAGATTCAAACATATCCAATATGAACATGTCAAATCCACACTTGGTGAACTATGATAGATACATTCACACCTCAAAACATCATTCAATATCCACAACATCAACCACATTCTTGAAATCCATACCAAAATAAACTACATTAAGGGTTTCAAAATCAATATCTACAACATCAAATTTCCCTAAATTAACTTACCAAAATAGTTGATACACTTCTCCAACAAACGTCTCCACCTCCAAATTAATACAATACTCTTCATCAAACTCAACAAAACATTGTTTTGTATCCACAAAAGCAACCAACACATCTCCAACATCAAGATATTGGATTGTATCGTAGAAAAATGGATCATGACATTTTCATGGTCATTTAGGTATTTCTCTAGTGATGTTTGACTTATTTTTATTTGATTTAATGTTGCAATGTAACTTATGCATTCACATTAGGTCCTAAGATTCAAATTACAATGGCGTGTGAAGGTGTTGTGAAGTGTTGTAACACATTTCTATGATTTTCTAGACTCTTCTCATTATAATTTATCTAAAAATCACTTTTTTTATCCCTTATCAAGTCCTAGTTTAAGTGTTGTAAAGTCTTGTAACAAGATTTCATGCTTTACGAGGCTTGTTATCACTATTTACACCTTTCTTATGCTTTATTTGACCCCTTTATGCACTCATAAGACTTAATTAAGTGTATTTTTTAATGTAAGCCTAACAAACAACATTAAATGCAACCTAATTCCCAACACCCACTTACAAGTCTAGAGTGGGACCCATTCGCCATGGGTGGCAAATGAGTCCCTCTTGGCTCCAAATTCAAAATAATTCAAATTTTCTTTTGGTTTTTTATTCAAAAAGACCTTATGTCGGCCTGTGATGTATTATTGGGTAATTAGGGGATAATTGTGTATAAATAAGTGTTTTTCCATCCATTTCAACCCCCATTCATCTCATTCGCTCATACACCATCAATTAGCATTCTTGCATTCAATCCATTCAAGCATCATTCAATCAAGCATCTATCAAGCATCTTGGAGTAGCCATTGACATATCTTTAGACTTCTACAACAAGGTTTTTGGTGAGTTCAGGACATTTTCATGTTGTTTATTCATCATTCCTTGCTCATTTCATTTCATTTCTTTATTAAGGGTTTGATTACCAAAGTACGATTTGACCAAGGAAAATCCCTATAATCTAACCCTTAAACATTTTTCCCCTTTTGCATGTGTGTTTGTAGAATTTATATGCATATTTGTCAAGAAAATAGGTATTGAAAGGTGGTCAACAATTCATCAAAGTGTTTCAAGTCAACTAAACCCTGATTCGAGCTTGGAGACAACCTACAGCCTGTTTCTGTAGATTTGACTCTGTTAACCTGACAAGAATACAAGTGCAAATATGGACCTACAAAATTGACTCTTGAATTTGTAGATTTTTGGAGGAGAACTAATTCCCCATTAGTGGAACATGAGTCCCATGTAAAGGCTGAAAATTTTGATTTTGTCATAATCCAGTTCCCACAGTCAGAAATCAGTTTAAGGTGTTTTTACTAGTAGGAGGACTAATTCACCATTAGTGGTGAATGAGTCCCACTAGGGATCAATGATGATTTCTGCTAGTTTCCAAAACCTTCTAGACTCAACATTCAACTCTCAGGTGCACTCTTTTCAACCTTCTTCAATTTTTTTTGCATTTTTTTATGTTTTTAGTTCATTCTTGCATACCTCTCTATGTATTCAAACATTGCATATTTCATTAGTTTTGCATTCATAATCAATCAATTTCATCACTTAGATACATCTAGATCATTTCATTTAGTCTTAATTCCATCTTGCATACCTTAGTTTGAGTGAACCACCTCAATTTTAGTGTTCTATCTCTCTCATTTCAAGTGAAAGATCCTAAGAGTGCAAGAGAAGTCCATAGAACACCCCCAAAATTAATGGTTCATTTTGGTGAACCTAGATTTTGAACAAATTAGATCTTTCTAATTTCAATTGCACCTTGCATCCTAGGTTTCCTTTTGTGTCAACATTCAATTAGATTTTTTTGTTTTTGCATCCTAGGGTTTCTAAAATTGCATTAGTGAAAGAATCATATAGATTTCATTTTTCCATATCAAATCATTAAAAAATTGAAAACCTACATTTACATCTTCATTTTCATCTAAAAAATATTAAAATCACTTTAAATTTTCTAAAAGCACAGAAAAATATCATACGTAGACTCATTTGCCACCCTGGGAAAATCAATCCAACTACATTTTTTGCATTTACATTTCTAAAATTTTCACAGTATTTCCTGCATTTTGATTTCCTATTACTATCTTCTTGTTTCAGTTTACAGAATTTTTGTCATTAGCATTTTGTTATTCCTACTTTGCATTTGCATTCACCCCATCTTTTGTGGTACTTGTATGAGTGTTTGGTGCCCTATTGATAATACTTTAGTGAGACAAAGTTATAGACTCATGGATTCCCGTGATAGCACTTTTGTTGTGGACCTTGGGATCTCAAGAGCTCCTACTCCAAGTATGGACAATGGTGCATTAGGCATCAATACTACCACTAGTATACCTTTACCTTCACATACAATGCATGTTGACACACAAACTGATCAAATTCTGCAAGATAAAGTCATTAGTATTCATGAATATTTTGCACATTTACAACAAGATTTATCCCTTGAAAACATTTCCACCTCTGCCATACCTACCATAGAAAACCTTCATCGCTTTATTGAAAGTGATGATGGCTTACAAGTTATGAAAAGAATTGCTGAGATATACAACAAACATGTTCCTTCCACTTCCCAACTAGCAAACATTGTGGTTAGCCAAGGAGGATCTCACATTCCTACTCCTTCAACCGTAGCATCCATACCCACCTATAGCACTCCTCAAGTTACAACAACCATGCAACAGGTTAGTCATGTGACTCCTTCTTTCACTATTCCAACTAGTATTCCTAGTTCTTTTATGGCATCGAAGGTTCCCTCTTCCACCTTCATCCCTCTTAGTGTCCCCTTCACTTGTCCTAACATTACATACACTCCATCAACATTTTCTCTTCCACCTCATACCACTTACACCAATCCCCTCATTACGCAACTCTTTAACACGGTTTCTTCCATGCAACAACAAATATCCACCATAATCCAAAGTCAAAATGCTCCACCCACATATCATGTCCATAGAAGCCCATTGTCTCTTGAGATCTTAAGAACACAAATGCCACAAGGAATTGAGATGCCTAGGTTTGAGAAATACGAAGGTAAAGGAGACCCTACTAATCATGTTAATGCCTATACAAAATTGTGTAGGGTTTTTTTCCTTGATGATAAACTATGAGCTAAAATTTTCCTAGGACCTTAAAGGACACTGCATTGGAGTGGTTCTCAAACTTACCAAATCATTCAATCCAATCATTTAATGAACTTGTGGATGCCTTTATAAGTCATTTCCAAGTCCATATGACTCTCAAAAAGACAATGGCTGATTTAATGAGATGTAAACAAAATGTAGATGAAAATCTAACTGATTTCATTTCATGTTATCAATGATTGTATGCTCAAATAGATGTCAAGATTCCTAATTCACATCTTCAAAAGATGTTTATCAAAAATTTGTACACTCACCTTCAGGATAAGTTGACTATGATTAAATTTCATTTGTTCATGCATTTATGTATTACCCTTTGTGACTATCACAACTTGGTTACCAGTCGTGATTCAAAGTCCACTACTAACCGAGCTGAGAAGTCTAAAGAAAGCCACCAAAATAATGCACAAAACTTTAGAAAACCAACCAGAGGCTTTTTACAGTTCAATTCCCCCTTTCCACAACCAACCCAACCTATTTAGAATCAAGTGGTAGCTGTTAAAGCAACAATGCCCTATACCTATGGGGACCTGAAGAGACAATTTACCCCCTTAACTGATACCCTCCACAACACAATGAATCAACTGCTACAACAACAGATGTTCACTTTTACTACCATTAAACCCCTTGATATACCAATCCTTTACCACCCACCTTTAAACCAAATTATTATTGTCATTTTCATCACCAAAATGGACATGACACCGAACAATTTAAGTGTCTCAAACACTTAGTTCAAGACCTCATTGATTTTGGCCATTTTTCCATTGTGGATGTCAATGATCAAGGAAATAAGTCTGTTGCACTTCCCAATAAAAATTTACAAATTTTTACCAACCCTATGCCTAAACACATTATTTCATTTGTCAAAGTTAGTGAACCTTCAAACATTCATGTAATGAACATTGATACAAATAATGAACAACATGCTATTACTCCAAATGTTACCCAAGTTAATCCTATGGATGAACTTGTGGGTATGATAGACATTATCCCTTGTAATGGCCCAACCAAAAAATCTCTTGATATTACTTTTTCTTCTCATGATATACTTAAAAACCTTCCTGATGGTCCTCTTTACATAGTTGACAACATCTATGATAAGCCCACCAATGGGATATTAATAGATCCCACCTGTGGTGAGAATGTGATCATAGAAGAATTTTTAGTATTACATCATCTCTATCAAGATGATTATGATAAACCAACCGCATGGATTAAAACACATACTAGTTTTTTGTGCCCTACGATTGGATCAATCATACTGCCATTACAGATAGGACCCAAAACTTTGGGTGTAACATTTTCTATCATTCCACAATTAGATCAATTTTGTGTGTGGCTAGGTCATCCTTGGCTTCGCTAGATGAAATTTGTTCCTTTAGTGGTTCACAAATGTTTGAAGTTTCCACATGAAAATGAGATATTTACCATACACCATAGTGGCTTTAATCCATTGTCATCTAAAGGTTATTTTTCCTTAGAATCCTTTTGGCCTGAACCTATGGAACCCATCACCCCTTGAAAAGACTTCTTTTTCATTACCTATCAAAACTTCAAAGCCAAACGAATAGCTGAATTGTCTCTTCGCCACATGTCATTGTCCACTTCCACCATTCCCATCCTAGATGAGACAATGTTTTAGCCTGAGTGTAAACCTAAACAAACAATCCAACCTCATGAGCAAAGAACCATAGACAATGATACCTTGAATGATTTCTTACAAATTTGCAACTCAACATGAAATGGCCATAAAGGATGTAGATCTTAATCTTTGACAATAGAAATAGAACAATGTTTGATCTTGGATCTTCAATGCTACATCACAACACTAGCTCACTAATATTCTTGATACTTGATATGCTTGACATGATGATGGATCTTGAATTGTTGCAAAAATTAATGAATAATATTCCCTTGAATGCCTTAGAAATGATCTTGAATGCTATCTTGATGACCTTGTGAAGACTTGGAATGCTTAACTCTTGAGTACTTGACTTGATAACATGTAGGCTTTTGTTGCTTATATGAAATAAGGATTTGAAAGATTTTTTATACAGGCAATCCACTCAAATGACTGTTAATTTTATCTCCAAGGCTAACATGGAAGAAATTTGAATTAAAAACCCACTTTACCTACTCAGAACCTTAAAAATAGGCCAAATGGGACCCATTCACCATCCTGGGTGAATGAGTCGCACATGTATGGGACTCATTCTCCTAAGGTTACAAATAGGTCCCACAGGGGCTATTTTTAGTCCTAAAGTGTCAAGGAGTCGAGGAAATAGGATTATATGTTGATCTTGTTGGGTTTTTTATTGAAATATGCCTTGGGATGAATAATATGGGGTCATAGGGGCCTATTCATGATGATATAAAGGTCATAAATTCAATAGGGCCCAAAATCGAATGTGAGTGTAAATAAATACACTTTACAACACTAAATTAAGGAAAAATTGGGTCTATTTAGCTTAGAAGGGCCCTAAATCCCATGTGAATGTGTAAAACACATTACAACACTAGATTAGGTCCACTTTGTTTACAAGCCTCCTAAATTTAATGTGAATATGTAAATAAATATATTTTACAACATTAAATTAAGGAAGAGTTAAGTTAATTTAGCTTAAGGATGGCCCAAGACCTAATGTGGACGTGTAAAACACCTCACAACACTAGATTAGGGTGCCATTAAGTCTAATTTATCATTAATTATTCCCATATCAAGTGTGAAGAAGGGATACTTTTTTCTACACTATAGGAGTTTTTGGTGCTGATTTGCTCCACAAGTTCAGTTCTTATGTTGGAGTTCAATGGTAGTGCATCCTGATGCATAGGATGATAGTATTATTTGGTTTTAAGGTGGTTGTGACAGTGTTGCAGTGTAGTATATTTATTTTGGAATAATCTTGGATGATGTGTAGTGTTTATTTATGATTTGTATGTTGTTTTTGGACCTAGAGAGGCATGTATGTCATCGCTTGTTAGTGTTAGTTCAAGTTTGGCCAATCTGGCATGATAGCGCTAATTGTAGAGGTTTTTTATTATTTTTGGATGTGATGAGTAGAATGTTAATATATATTTAGATTCTATTTAACCCTTGGCATGGTCTACCTTCACTTCTTTCCATTGCAGAAGTTTTTGGTGCCAACCTATTTTGGTGTTACACATTTGAGGTGCATACGTTTCATTAAGGTTGACCTAATTAAGATTGTTTAGGTCATGAATGGTATAAACACAAGGTGAGGTGTTGGATATGTTGTAGGGTGTGAAAATTATGCGAATTCGATCAAGTGTGGTGATTTGAGTGTAATCTTAAATGCTTATGACTCTAGATGTAGTGAGCATAAGGTGTCTACTTTTTAGGTGTTCCTTAAGTTGCTGGAGATAGAGAGCCAAAGGTTGCGGATGGTGCAACGATGGATTTTCCCATTGCTCTAAGATAATGAATCTCTCTATAATGGTTTCTTCTATTCTTCTTTCTTTAGGGTAACAAGCCCTTAGCAATGATCCTAATTGTATTTGATGTTGTTATTCATATATATGTGAGCTAATCCTCACCGTCTACGAGTGACGAATGGGAATGATCCTCTAGGATAACCAAGTCGTCATGAATCACTCCAAGAAAAATATTCTCTATAGCCGATCATGAGATCTTGTCCATATCTAGGTGTAGGATCCTTGGTCCTATAGACAAAGATTTTTTCATCCAAGGTCTTTCTAGCACTCTTAGGGTTTTTCACCAAGAAGGAGCAAGATGGGCCAAAATGCAATGTTACACTTAAAATTGATGTAATATGGATGGAATATGGATGCAATATACCTAGATGCAATTTTTGAATGCAAGAAACTAATAAGATTAATTGATTAATGAATGGAAACTAAGAAAACGAAGAATATTTGAAAACACATTGTGTAATACAAAAAAACCTAGCAATGGATGAAACTAAAAGTGTGCACCTGAGATATTGAAGGATGATGGAAATGACACTTGAAATGTCATTGATGTTGTATATTTAGCCTACTGGGACTCATTCACCATTTTGGGTGAATTAGTCCTAGTTCTGTGAAACTGAGCCAAAACTTGTTCCAGATAGAAGGGTATCCAGAAATGTAGATTACTCTTTTTAGGTCTAGAAATGGGACTCATTTTCCATCCATGGTAAATCAGTCCACTTTTGAATTTCTAAAAATTCAAAAGTAGAAATTGTAGTCTCTAATCTACACTTTGGCTCCTGACATGTGTTTGCCATGAAAAGTCTGATTCCTGAACCTAAAAGTGAGTTTTTGTTGATAGTTTGTCTTAGACAATGAAGAGAATACTTAAAAAACTTTGCAATGCAATATTCAATGATTTCTAAGCCTCCAAGATGTCTAAATCTATGAACACACAAGAAGAGAAGGAGAAATGGTGAATGTTAGGGGAATGGGGGTTTCCCTTGGTCAAACCCCTTTTAGGTAATTAAACCAAAATAGAGAAAGAATGTAATAAAGCATGAAATAATGGAGTCAATACCTTTCCATGATGTTTGAACTTGAATTTTTGTAACAAAACATGAAGAATCTGCCCTTGAATGTCTGAAAATTGTTATCTTAATGACTTGAAATGATTAAACCCTAACTTGCTTGACTTGAGATGGAAGAATGATGGATGAATAATGAATAATGGTTATGATTTAGGGTTTAGAGAGGTTATTTTATAGGAAATTCACCTTATTATCCCGTAAATTGGATCCCTAAGGCCGAAATGTAAAAATAATAAACTTAAATTCCAAATTTTCTTGCTCAAAGGTCAAAATTGGCCAAAATGAGACTCATTTTCCACCATGGTGAATCAATCCCACTTGGCAAGGTCTCATTCACCACAGGTGGAAAATTAGTCCCAGTGGGGCCATTTTTCCAGATAAGATGCTAGGAAGTTAATAAATAAGGTTTAAATGGTGACTATGTTGGGTATTTCATCAAATATTGCCTCAGGATGCACAATATGGGGTAATAGGGGCCTATTAATGATGATGTAAAGGTCAATTAGGGATTGGGAGATAGAATTCAATGTGAAAGTGTGATTAAATACACTTTTCAACACTAAAATGAGGTCCACATAGCCTAGGAAGGCACAAGAACCAATGTGAATGTGCAAGACACATTACAATACTAGTTTAACATTAAGTTTATTTTAAAAGCCTTCTAGATTAATGTGAGGATGTATTTAAATAAATTTTATAATGTTGAATTAGGGGAAAATGGGTCCGTTAAGTCTAGAAAAGTGTGAAAGTCCTTTACAACACTTTACAGCACGTTTACAAGACATCATTAAATGCATTTGAAAGGGTTTAAGACCTAGTGTGGATGCATAAAACACCTCAAAACACTAAATTGAGGCTTCACTAAGTCCAATTTATCATGAATTATTCCTATGTCAAGCAAGTTTCCTTTTTTCTACAGTACATTTAGCCCCCACTTTAGTGAGAGGTGAACTTGCTTCAAACTCACACTAAAGTAGACATTCAAGAGAGATTTGAGTGTATAGATGAAGATGAAAAAGAATGAAAAAGATAATGAAGGCAGTCAAGCCCCCAGGATCCAAGATCCTTAGTCAAACCATCAAGATACATAATCATGCAATGGCAAGAATGAAAAATGGGGTGGACAAGATGTGCTCACTTTGGGGCCACAAAACATTAGGTCGTCTGTGGGGTGAGATGTCCCAAAGAAGTGGTTTAGTGAGAAATTCATGCCAGCGTGTCAGCTTCCCATCGTATAATGAGAAAGTCATGCCATTGTGTTAGCTTCCCATTATACAAACCATACCAACGTTGTCCTCCTGATAATGTTGATAAGGTACAACAATGAAAATGCTTTTGTAAATTTTTTTGAATGTCATGTAAAAAATGTGTAAAAGGGGATTTTGCTTTGTTCATGTAAGGTCTTCTTCTTAGGGAGAATTGTGCCTAATGTCTCCAAGAGAGGACAAGTTAGGGTGTCAAATTTTTATCCATGGGATGTCTCATTCACATCAGGCCACTTCAGTTTATCGTATGTGCCTGGAAGGCATCCAACCCAATGACACCACCAAGGAGAGGACACGTCACAAGAAAAAGTAAATCATGCCATGAAATTTGAAAAAATGTGTTTCCTATGTATGCCGCTCACTTTAAAGTAGTTGCTAACACCATTACTATGAGCAATTGTTTTAAAGTAGAAGCTCGGGTATGAGAGCTTATTCGAAAGGCCCAATGCCAAGTCATATGTTTTCGATAAGCTGCATCATGAAGAAAGGGAGTATGTCACAAGTGAGTCAATCTTAATACATGTCATCCACATCCCAAGCTTGATCTTATACATTCATGAAAGGTTAACAATTAGTAAAAAGAGACAATGACAAGTGACATACAGGGAGAAGGTTGTTGAATCCCTTGCCCCCACTTAGTGTAGGATGAGAGTCAACCTAGAATGGATGATGGTATGGTACCCTTTGCAAAGCATGAAAAACATGCAATAGTGAGAATGGTATGATCCTATAGGGTATGTGCAAGATCATCATGGAAAAAACAAGCCCTTAAGTGGTGATGAAAATTTAGAAAAATCAGAATTAGGCAACTTGACATAAAAATTTGAATAAGTTATCTATATTATTTCAAAAATATGTAAGAATAGACTTTTTAGAAAATTGAATGTAGTTTCTAAACTACTAGGTTTGTTTAAAAAAAATCTATTTGGTGAAAATTTGAAATTTCAATGCAGTAGCTCACTTAAATTCCATGGACAAAATAAGAAGCAGGTGTATGCCTAACCACCCTAACCATAATAAAATGATAGTATTTTTTATAATATTTTAGATATAAGTAGAGGACTCATGTCCCGATGTGATGCATATTTTTTTGTAATTTTTTTCCAAGTAAATAATTAATTATGAATTTTTTATTACAAATTTTAAAAAATATAAAAACTCGTATGTCCGACCGCCTTAACTTGGTCAAAACTTCATGATTTTTTTTTTTTTAATCCTATAGTATGCGAATCATAGAATGTGACACCGTTTGAAAGCTATAGATGTTTTTCAATCAGCCTATCAATTAGGAATTTAGTTGTAATTCAAATACAAAATGAATAATAATTATTTATTAAATTCAAAGTAAAGTATAATTTATATTGGTAAAAAGCTATGAATCTCCTTTAAAAACCCTTTTTGTTTCATCAATTTTGGGTAAAAAAAAAGTCATCAGCCACATACCCTACACATACCCATCATATTTCCACTTTTTGGCCCATCATGAACCTACACATACCCTGCAATGATTGCATGGCAACGAGCAACAACTAATGTTATTTATTTTGATAAGTGAAAAAAGTTTCAACTTGATTGGCTTTGATGGTATATAATTTGTTACATATGTGAGAAATGTCATTATAACTTGGTTGGTATGAAACATTGTGCTTAGGTGGGTAAAGGATGAGTTCAGGTTGGCATTGAGTTTGTTGCTTGGGTGATGGTGGGTAAAGAATTAGAGGATTCTTTGGATGTCTCATGGGGTATGTATGCGGTTCATTGATCGAGGGGGATCTAATGGACACTTGCACATGCATAACCTCGATAGTCTTGGTTTGATGTATCCGTAAGGAAGACATATCATTTTCTTGCACCATATTAGTCTCCCTAGGAGGAGAGTTTTAGGAGAACTACAAGCTAAATGTTTGTGACAGTCAAGGATTGGTTCTTCTAAAATGTCATCATCGTAAGTAAGGGAGCTATCCATGGTTGAATTGTCTTGTTCTATAAGATTCTCATGATTTTCATTTATTGGATTGTGTAACACCATAATATTATCTTCACCAACAGGAGAGATATTAGGAGAGGGAAAAAGTTGATTGTTGTCCATGATCTCATTGTCTTGTGCCATAACATCTACCCTAGTATGAGATCTTTTAGAAAAGTGATAATCAAGAGGTGCATCACATGTCATAGTGAGACGTTGTAAAGAAACTTCATCACAAATAGGGTTGAGATCAAAGGAAGGATAGATATGATTTGTATGTGTGTTGATGATTGGATCTTCTTGTTCAAATAGAGCCTTCCAATTGTTAGGAACATTAGGAAGGAGATAAATAATGTTATAACTCTCAATCATTAGATTTCTTGATACCAACATATCCTCCTCACAAATGTGTTTGTCATGATCATTCATGAAAGTATTGTCACAAATAGGGGATGTGTTGGGAGATGGATGGAGACTAGGTAAGGTGGTGGCAATGCATTCATCTTGTGTTGTTATACTATCTTCCCAAGGGGAATGAGGAGAAGGACAAAAAAGACCTTCATGATGCTCGACGATTGTACCTTCTTTCACTAAGATAACTTCGCTACTAAGAGGAGAGGTATCAGGAGAAGTAAAATTACAATCATGTTTATCTATGTTTGAAGTCCCTTCTAACACGTCATCCGCACAAATAGGAGAGATAGGAGGGAATGTAAGTTTAAGACAAGTGTTTGCATTTTCACTCTCTTGTGCTAAGAGACTATCATAACTAGGGAATGGATTGAATGAAGGACTAGAATGCTTGTTAACTAGATTTTTCTTTGCAAATTTAGAGAAGATTGAAACTAACATTTTGAAATAACAATCTATGCTAACCCAAAATACAATGTAAAAGACTGAAATGAAATGAAATTTTTAGATGATAATTAACTAATTATGATAATACAAAAATGTAAATGTGAAATTTAAACCATGCATGCAATGAGCTAATTTAAGCTAAATCTAATAAAATGGATGGTAAAGAAACTCAACTAACTAATTTAGGTAGGTAAAGGCACTAAACATAAGCTTAATAATAGGGTTTTCAGTTTTGTAAAGGGCAATTTCAGGGGTGAAAAGGGACTAATTCGCCCTAGGTAGTGAATGAGTCCCAATATGGACTTATTTTAAAATTTTAAAAAAAATTGATGGATTTTGATGTTTTCTAAGTGATATGATGTAGAGCTAAGTTAAAAATGTAGAATTTTAGAAAATTTAAATGAATTTAGATGCTAAAAATGCAAGCTAAATTCACTTTTCTATGAATGCAAAATTTGAAACGTAGCATACAAATGAATTCATGAAAGTCATAATGCAAGATCAAGGAAATCTAGATGTATGATGAAGGACTCCAAATTAGAAAAGAGAAGTATTCAAAAATTAGGTTCACCAAAATGTAGACAAATATTTTGGCATCCAAGGTCTTTCTAGTACTCTTAGGGTTTTCACTAAGAAGGAGAAAGATGGGCCAAAATGCAATGTTACACTCAAAATTAATGCAATATGGATGGAATATAGATGCAATATACTAAGATGCAATGTTTGAATCCAAGAAACTAATAATATTAATTGATTAATGAATGGAAACTAAGAAAATAGAGAATTCTTGAAAACACATTGTGTAATAAAAAATGGATGAAACTATAAGTGTGCACCTGAGATAATGAAGGAGGCTGGAAATGACATTTGAAATGCTATTGATGTTGGAAATTTAGCCTACAGGGACTCATTCGCCATTTTGGGTGAATTAGTCCTAGTTTTATGAAACTAAGCCGAAACCTGTTTTGGACAAAAGGGTATCCAAAAATGCAGATTTTTTTTTTCAAGCCTAGAAATGGGACTCATTCAGCATCCATGGTGAATCAATCCACTTTTGAATTTCTGAGAATTCAAAAGTGGAAATATTAGTCTCTGATCTTCACTTCGGCTCCTGATAGGTGTCCGCCTTCGAAAGTCTGATTCTAGAAACTGAAAGTGAGTTTTTGTTTATATTTTATCTTACAAAATGAAGAGAAGACTTAAAAAACTTTTCAATACAATCTAAAATTATTTCTAAGCCCCCAATATGTCTAAATCTGTGAACACACAAGAAGAGAAGGAGAAATGGTGGATGTTAGGGCATGGGGGTTTTCCTTGGTCAAACCCCTTTTAGGTAATTAAACCAAAATAGAGAAAAAATGTAATCAACCATGAGGTAATGGATGCAATACCTTTCCATGATGTTTGATCTTGAATTTCTAGAACAAAACATGAAAAATCTACCCTTGACTGTTTGAAAATTGCTATCTTAATGACTTGAAATGATTAAACCCTAACTTGATTGACTTGAGATGGAAGAATGATGGATGAATAATGAAGAATGGTTATGATTTAGGGTTTATAGAGTTTATTTTATTGGCAATTCACCTTATTAGTCCATAAATTGGATCCCTAAGGATGACATGTAAAAATAATAAACTTAAATTCCAAATTTTCTCACTCAAAGGTCAAAATTGCACCAAATGGGACTCATTTTCCACCTATGGAAAATAAGTCCCACCTGATAGGGACTTATTCACCACAGGGGGGAAATTAGTCCCATTGGGGCCATTTTTCCAGCTAAGATGCTAGGAAGTTAAGAAATAAGGTTTAAATGGAGACTATGTCGGGTATTTCATCAAATATTGCCTCAGGATACACAATATGGGGTAATAGGGACCTATTAATGATTATGCAAAGGTCAATTAGGGCTTGGTACATATACCTCAATGTGAAAGTGTGATTAAATACACTGTTCAACACTAAAATGAGGTCCACCTAGTCTAGGAAGGCACAAGAACCAATGTGAATGTGTAAGAAACATTAAAGAACACTAGTTTAACATTAAGTTTATTTTACAAGACTTCTAGATTAATGTGAGGATGTATTTAAATACATTTTATCATGTTGAATTAGGGGAAAATGGGTTCATTAAGTCTAGAAAAGCATGAAAGTCCTTTACAACACTTTATAACACCTTTACAAGACATTGTTAAATGCATTTGAAAGGGTCCAAGACCTAGTGTGGATGCATAAAATTCCTCACAACACTAAATTGAGGCTTCATTATGTCCAATTTATCATGAATTATTCCTATATCAAGCAAGTTTCCTTTTTTCTATAGTATAGGTCCTCTAAAACCTTATCAAAGTGTAATCATCTCAACATATGATCTCAATAAATAAGAGATATCCCAACCTCACCCAAGTCTCCAAGTATTCATGAGCACCTAAAACCAATCAATCCATGCTAAGTTCCAACTATAACATAGCACCATCATGAAGTTATAAATAAAATGACCAATGTACTCAGTACTAAGAGAAACAATGAGATCAATGTCAAAGATATAATTAGAGAATCATGGATCCAATCATGATAAATTTATTTTCAACCAAGAATATTACCTTCTATGAGCTCTCACCATATTTTTATATGATGCTTCATATCCATTATTGTATGGAATGTTAGTGTTGGGTACACCTAGACTCCATATTATGTATGTTAAAGCTTATAATGCATAGGTGATTTCCTTGAGTTTACACAAAGATGTGGGTGCGATGTTGGTCTTAGGGAATTTTTTCCCTCAACATGTGATAATTTAAAATACCTTGGTCTATTTCAGAATATAAATTTATACATGACCTAGTGAATAAAATTACTATGTCCCTATTTGAAAAAATTAAGAATATTATAGGGTCACTCCATGTAATAAAAATATAGGTCAAATTCATAGATGCATGATCTATTTGGTAGGTCTTCTATCCCTCCACCTTTACTATTATACCTAACAATTGTTTAGAATATTTAAATAGTAGATTACTGAATAACGCTTTGAGACTTTTGATCTAGTCATATAATTACTGACATATTTCTTCATCATCTACAACTTTTTGGTTGTATTGTACATTTATTACATGGTATACCATTGGATTCTCTCAGTGTGTGGGAAAGAAACAACATTTTTAAATTACATCCTAATAGAAATGTGTTTTAGATCTCAATATGCATCACACTTTTATCTATGAGGTTTCCACGTTTTCATCGTGTCAATTTTTTGTCCTATTACTTGATTTGTGGACCCAATGAACTCACTAGATAAAAATCACATCATTCACACATCATTGTTTAATTCTTGTTCACTTCCTATGATGTTAAGGAGCCTCTTGGTGATGTTATCTTTAAAAAATTTAATCAATATTGAGTGGTGTTATCTAAACATATAATCATTCTTAAAATATTCTATGGAGATTAAATGAAACACAAAATCAAATCCAAAATTAAAATTCAATCAATCAATTTAACTTGAGATGAAAATCTCATAAAAGACATAAGTATATTTATCTCAAAGAGATTTTTTTACAAATATATAAGATGCAATACTTTTAAAGATTTATTTATAAACATGTAAATTTTTATATTAATATTAATTTTACTTTTTATTTAATTAAGTCAAGAGGCTTCCTACAGTCACAAAATGGAATGAAAAACCTGATTACATTTTTATTCCTTACATTTATTTTGACGTGCACAGTTGGCAGTCAAAATGAAAATGGACAAGATTGTGATGGAAAAGATATGAATGAGTCAATATTTTTTAGTTTTAAAGTAGATTTTAAAGCTATGAATGATTTCAACATGTGAACCATTTCATGCAAAAAATGGTTTTAAATCGATTTGATATCTTTGTTTTACATTTGTAGAGGACAATGTGAAAACCGCTCCACCGAGCACTACAAAAATATGAAGGACGTTCAAGAGAACACGTCGAAATGATGGAAGTCTAGGTATGTTGCAGAATTCCCCATATACATGATTCCCCTTTCTTTTTAGATCACAACTAGAAGGGATTAGAATGAGAGGGTTTTCAATGATTTCTTCGTTATACTATACTATTTTGGTTGAGTTTTCTCAACCAAAACACCGTCATAGCCACCTCTATGATACCATCATGTTTCATTCTCTCTATAGTGAAAAATATGTAACCTTTGCATTCCATGGGATGACATCCATATCATCTCAGTAGAAAGTTTTTATTTTTCATTTTATTTGAATCTTTTTATTTTCCTCCTATCCCATACAAACTTGCAATGTGACACATCACATGGTTCGGTTCTTTTCTTTCTTCTTCCCAGTAAAAATATAGTGACTTCAATGGATTTGATAAATTTCTGATAAATTTATGTTACTCTAAGTGCTTTGAAAGAGAAGTTTATAGCAACTATTTCTTCACTCTGCATTCTGTTATTGTCTTTATTTTGTTTTTTTAAGCTTGGCTTGAATAAAATCCCTCTATCATTAAATCTTCAATTCTAATTGTTTTTAAGTTGTATGGCATGGCTTGTGAACAAGGTTTTAAGTTTTTTAATGGTAATAATGGCGTAAATGTCAGGCTTCTTTCTTTTGATGGAGTCTAACTTTTAGAGCCATTTCGCTTTGTAGAGCTCTTTTTCCTTTCATTGTGATTGCTTATATAAAGAAAATCATGCATGGCTAGGTTTCTAGTTAACATTTGAGAGAAAATGTGTTAAATCCTTCTCTAGCCTGCAGAGGCTTTGCATCTACTTTCCTTTCCTATCTTCTGCTACATTTATGACCATTTTTTTCCTCATCCAGTATTAGGATTACGATTCACTAGGCTACAAGCACAAGAAATGATGTTTTAGCCATAGAATAAGTTAGATATTTTCTTTTTGATAATTTCATTAAATCATTTTACTTTAGTTTGAGCCTTCATTATGTTTGGCCTTCATATTGAAATCTTCTAATGGTTTTACTTCTGGATTGTGCCTCTTTGTGCTTCCCTATATTGTTAAGTGAGAATAGTGAATGCAAATGCACACTTGATTTATCCACTAAAATATATATATATATCTAAGCGGGAACAACCCATGCAATGAGCAACCTACTATCATTAAATCATTTCACATGAATGATACAACAATATGTAGTTTGAAAAAATTCTCATAGTATATTGTAATATGTTTCCTACTAATATAAGAATATGATAATATTGTATTTATTAATGTCTTTCAATAATTTATTATTATAATAAACCTTAGTGTTATTATTATTAATATTGAAATTTAATATTAATAATTATAATTAATTTAATTATAGTAATTATTATAATAAATTATTATTTATATAAAATACATTGAGAGTTATCCTTCTTTAGGCACATATTTTCATCATTTTTTCTCAATGCAATAGGTTTCTTGATAATGATAACTATCAATGTATTTTATATATATTAATATTTAATATATGTATGCTTGTTGTAGACTTGACAGAAAAAAATCTACACTAGAAGATTCCATTCACTTCATGAAAACCTTGTCCTTTGAGCTATACATCGTGTTGGGGTGGGTCAACGAGCATGTGACCGGTGTGGCCTATGGGCACTAAAAATAATATTCTTGCTCCCTTTAGAATCAGAGGAATACAATTGGAGCACACAATGGGTGGAGAAGGAGGTTATGTAGCATGGTCACAATAGAGAAGACAACCTATGGATCTCCATATTCACATTTCTTGATGTAGTATCTTATATACCCAATTTTACTTCATCCTTGTCCATCTTTGTAAATATATTTTTATCCATATTAAAATAATAGTCATCATAATTTTTTGCATTTTTCAATTGTGTCTTTGCTATAGTGGCTTGTTCATTTTTGTTGTATCCTTGAAACTTTCATTCATTAGTAGATTTTCTATATTTAAATAAACATAAATAGTTTTGATAGTTGATTGAGGGTGAAATTGTTGTGAGACATTTGAATGTCATGGGATTCATTCAATGAGTGGTATCTATTTAAGATCTCAACCAAAAACTATTTCCATTTTAAACATTTATTTAATTTAAATTATTAACATCAATCATCTTTCTTACTTGATGTAGGATGTTGGTGTGAAAGATACTTTGAGTATAGTATACTATTAAATATATCCACCCAAACATGACCATCATGGGTTACTCATGATTTATTTGAAGCTAATAAAATTTTACCTTTTATGAGATCTCATTATATTTTTATATGATGTTTCATTGTATTTTTGTAGGGAATATTAGTGTTTATTACAATTAGACTAGATTATGTAGCTTAAAGCTTAGAGTGTCTATGCGATTTTATTGAGTTTAGACAAATTTGTGGGTAAGGTAATGATCTTAAGGTATTATATTTCTCTTAACATGATAAATTTAAAACCCCTCGGTTCATTTTAGGATTTTAATTTAGACAACACTTGATGAATAGAAAAATTTAGCCTTTGTTTAGACAAATCAATAATACTAGAGGGTCACTCAAAGAAATCCAAAACTTAGATTCTATTTATAGATAAAAGATCTAGTTGGTATTATCTATCCTTTACTAGTATACCTAATAATATTTTTAAAAAATATTAGTGATATCAAAGGAATAAATTATTGAAGAACACTATAAGAAAATTGATCTAATTATAATTTTTCACACATTTTTTCATGATATTCAACTTGGTTTATATTATAAAATTAGTACATGGTGTTTCTAGATTACATCCTCAACAAAAATGTTCATTGGATCTAGATATGCATCACACTCTTACCTATGAAGTTTTCAATTCTTCATCATGTCATATTCTTATCTTATCACATAGGTTGTGCACCCAATGACATCACTAGATAAAAATCACATCTTTCAAAAATCATTTTTCATTATTCTAGATCACTTTAGAACAATTTAAAGTAACCTTTGAGTGATGTTATCTAAGAACTAAATTCACATGATTAATTTATTTCTACACCTACCCATATATAACTATTGTACACTTGGATTTGATTGTTTCCACACTGAGGATCATTTTGTGGACACAAAGTTGATATTGTGGTTGTGGAATTGAACCATGCCTTTCCAAATTTCCAAATTTAGATTAGGCTAACCAAGCCCCATTATTTTCTCACACTGAGTTGACTGAGGACACACTTTACAAAATTTGATGCTATGTGCTAGTACTCAAAACTCATTCATTAACATTCTTTTGACAATTTTGAAATCCACAAGTCCTTTCTCATTCTAGTTCATTAAAGGAGCAATTAATAACAAATTTGTATACATCATTTTAAGGGACTTGCTTATTGTCCTCAAAATTTTCCACACTTTTTGAAGGTTGACCTAAGAGAATATATCTTCTTGCAATGCAAAATCAGTCTTTTTAGATAAATTTAATAATTGCTAACCGTAAAAAACTAGAGAAAAACAGAGTAAACAAAAATCAACCAAACAAACCACTAAACAGAATTCCACATTACATATGATCAAATCCAATATAGAGGATAAATCTGCAACTATGTGCTTGATCTAGTCTCACAAATTTGATCCCATATAGAATAAACATTCAACACAAAATTACAAAAGTTTTACTTGTACAGAATAATCTCGAAATTGGCACCCCTCTTCTGAACTAAACGATAGTTATGGCAGCATATATTTGACAAACACATTACAACCAAATTCTAGAATCTTTACTAAACATATACATTCTTAGATCATAAAACTAAATGACCTTTCCATTCGTTAACATTGTTAGACAGCCGTCAGGTCATAATCAGGCCAATTCTGGATGCTCCTTGCAACCTCGCTAAGATTACCAGCTGCAATATACTCAAAATCATTTTGTAAAGGCCGAGTGTTGAGTACATACGCCCACGTAATATTCTCCGCCGTCAATCGCATGAAAAAGGAATGAGCTCCTGGGGCCCCTCCATCGTGCTGAAAGCTTCTTATTTTCCCCTCTCCATCCACGCTAACAAACACAAACAATCCCTTTGAGTGGTCGAACAAAATATCCCCTTTCGAAAACCTCTTCGCAGGCATGCCTGCGTTAAGCATGGCGTACACCATATCCTCCTTCAGAATCGCCGGCTGCCGGAGCCCGTCAATATGGTCAACAAATCTCACAAAGTCTCCGGCGCTACCGATCCAGCCGCCAACGGAATCCAGGCTACTGTAGTCCAGGAAGCCGTAGCTTAGGTTGACGAAGCCCTCGCCGGGAAATATGGAGACCCACAGATTGTCTTCTCCGTTTGAACCGTAGTACCTAACCTCCTTCTCTGCCCGCCGTTGCACCTGCGTGTGCCCCAATTGTATGTCCCTGATACCTAAGGGAGCAAGAATATTCTCTTCAACGTAGCGCCCGTAGGCCGTGCCGGTCACATGCTCGATAACCCGCCCCAGCACGATGTAGCCGAAATTGGAATATTCCATGGCTGAGCCGGGCTCAAAATCCAGCGGCAGAGCTTTCATGAAGCGAATGGCATCTGCCGGCGTAGGAGGCGGCGGCTTGTCCAGGGCTTGAGCGGCGTAGAGGGTCGCCGGCTGCCCGGCAATATCGATGCCGGTCGACGTCCGGTCCCAACCGCCGGTGTGCTGCAGCAGGTTCTGTACTGTGATATTCAATAACCGGCTGTCGGCGGTGGCGCCCCTGGGCGGTTTGAGATGTTCGAGAAAACTGAAGGGTTTGTCTTGGAGACTTAGCTTTCCTTCCTGAATAAGCTTCATGATGGCGGTCCCTGTGATGACTTTGGAGATGCTGTTATATCTCATTATGTTGTCTGTGCGGAGGAGATCTCCCGTCTCTTGGTTGGCTACTCCGAAAGCTTTTGAGTATTTCAGTTGGCCGCCTTTTGCCACGGCTAGTTGGGCGCCCGGGACATTGCTGTATTCTATGAGCATCTTCATTACTGTGTCAAATCTCTGCATCTCTGGGTAATCATTGTGCGCGTCGGAGAGTCCAGAGATGGCATTTGAGAGAAACAGAGGGAAAACAAGGATCGCGAGTGGTACTCCCATTGTACTCGATATGAAAGAAACTCTGTTAAACTCCTTCAAGACTTCCAAAATTCTCCGTTTTATTTTGGAGGATTTTTCTTCCTGAACATGCTTGATACGCTCCTGTGAACCTTAATAAAGAAAATTTCCGCAGAGCTGAAATATTGACGATGCTATAATAATATTATTAATATATATTATTATATTATAATATTACGTATTGATGACATTTCTACAGTTCATCTGAATAGATTTTGATTAAAATTCTAGTCTTAGACAAGCTATATATATATACATTTGACTTTATTTTTGAACAGATAAGTGAGTGTTCATTAAGAATATTAGCGGTGATAAGCATCTTTTTATCTTTTGTGGTGATCAAAACGCTGGAAGATTTGACCTTTTTTTTAATTAATTAAAATTGAAAAATGATGTTATATTTAAATTCCAATGGATTAATAAATATTATTAAATGTGCATTTTGAATAGATATAATGACTAATAAAAGAAAGATAATGGTAGTATATATATATATATATAGTTGAAAATAACATTAAATTTTAATTTTGAAAAGAGGGAGAAAACAATTTATGATTATTAATTTAAATTTTGTTATTTTATTTTTTCAAAATGAAGTGTTTATATTATCATTTATAAAACAATGTTATGCATGTTTATAAAAAAAGTTAGATCTAGAAAAAGTCACACCCCAAAAGTTTCAATGAAGAAGAAGCTTGGAACAAAATACAACTACATAAAACTATTACATGGTGAGAACAATAGCACTAGGGGAAGGATATGGATCCCAACCATCCAATTTTCCCCATCCATCAACAAGATCCAAAGTGTCCATAAATAGGTCCACCCATAATTATCTTCATTAACTTAACCATGTTTTTTATTAAAAGATTATGATGAAAATAATATATAAATTAATTTATATATACTCTTATATTTTGATGAACCTTCTTACAGTCTTATTTTCCTCCTAGGGTTTTGAGACTAGAGAGATTATTTAGGGTTCCAATTTAAGTTTCGCATGTTGAATATTAATTTTTAATGTTAAGTATTTAGATTTTATATTTGATGGTTAGGGACACACAAACAAAATTAATATTAAAATTAATTTATCTGTCTATCTAGAGTTAAAATGTTCTTTGGTTGGAGAGAGAGAGAGAGAGAGAGAGAGAGAGAGAGAGAGAGAGAGAGAGAGAGAGAGAGAGAGAGAGAGAGAGAGAGAGAGAGAGTTATGTCTAGGTTATTTCAGAGAGTATTATGTCTAGGTTATTTCTTTTTGACATGTGCTTTGGTGCCCTAATGTAAATATTTCTAGGCTACATTAGACTAAAAAAGCCCCTTAAGAGCCTTTAGATAAATAAAGTGACAATATTTTGGATGGATATGTTGGACTTAGAACATAAATATTGATCTAGAGTTAGAATTAGGGACTATGTCACAATAGGTAGAGTGCAACTATTGAAATAGGCAACATATATGGTGGATTCACTTAGATATGTTGTTTAAACTAAATTTTTGGAAAAGAATGAAATATTGTTTAGACTTAGGAGCTTTTGGTATTTTGACATTTATCAACTACATAGGGCAATAAAATGTCAAATATTTATATAACCATAAATTATCCAAGTGGTAGTGACACATCTTGTGGGTTCATACAATAAAATAAATACTATCTGCCTAGTGAGGGAAAGTTAGGGAGTGTTGTGTTGAACGTAATCCCTTCATCAAAGGTTATATTTATCTCAACACTTGGAGGTGCATTACGAGTAACTTCTTGAATGACTCTTTATCTAATACACCATAAGAGAGTGGTTGAAGGTCTAAGTAACTAATAAATATAAGCTCTTTACTTAGGTATCATCAAACTACCACAAGGGTATGTAAGGCCTAATTTTTGAATACTAGTTGATCTACAAGCATGGGATCATTGTATGAAAATATTCCTCCACCTTGTGTCCTAGTAAATTAGGGGGCATAGGAATGTGCCAAACATGATGATAGTTAGATTGGGGTGCTTTAATTCTCTCCTCTATGTATACCTCATTAGAATGTAGTGTTGACTTAATCCTCTAGGGTAATGAAATCCATAGAAAAAAATCCTAAAGGGAAATAAATACTAGGAAATTTTGATGTAAAATATTGCATTGTGTGAGGAGAGAACACATGTGAATCTAGTACTCTTAGGTTATAATCCCAAAAACAGAATGTAAAACTTTTGATCCCTAAATTAACCTAAGGCTGCAAGAGGAGAGAATATGTTCTAAAATCTCCCAAGACACAACAAACATATAATTTACCACTCCTTCAGTTAGCTACAACTAATACTAGTAGAAAATAAAGTCTTTGGAGCAATGCTAGGGGAAGGATATATTAGTAGTTTTAATTTTGTTTTGTATTCAACTTATGATAAAGCTGCCAATTATTTTTATAAGTAACACATCAATCAAACCAATTAAATTACTACATTAGAACAAGCCAAATAAAAATTAATCTAATAAACTATTTATAAAATATAACATTGAAATACAAGACATATATTCCATTTTTTAGATTCATAGATAAACTTCCAAAAATAAAAAATATACCTATCATGAAACCAATGGTGTAGGGGATAGAGCTACTAAATTACAAATAGATAGGCCAAAATAAAATTCTTGGACATAAAATAGTTTTTAATTAATTATAATGCATTTAATATAGATTCTCTATGATGAGTCATGAATTAAAAATTTTAGTTAGTTAGAGTACATTTAATCTAGTTTTACTATGATAGGTGGTGGTTTTGACAACATCTACACTTGTAAAATTAATCTCTAATAGGAAACAAAGAGTATAAATTAAAAAAATGATGAAAAATTATTTTAAAAAATAATCTAACATATCCCTAATGTACTATAGAATTTTTATAACAGAAGATGGAATTTCCAAGATGTAGAAACATGTGTTGAATTAAGATAGAGTTACTAAACATGCTTATTTCGTGCAACAAAGAAGGTTATTCCTACACAAATAGAAGGTAATTAGATTATAATAGTATGAGAAACTATAAAATTAACTCCTTGTTATAAAATTAAGTGTTAGACAACCAAAACCTACTAAAAAAATGTGTTTACAGTGTGCTAGATGTAATTTCCATGTTATAGGATGAAACTAATATATTAGTGAACACATGAAATTGATTAGTGAAAAGGGACATGGGTCCCATTGGGAATACCAAAAAATATGCAAGTGAAAGTGACTATAAAAGAATAATCTCGATGAACCATCAATTTTGAGGAGTTCTATGGACTTCTCTTGCACTCTTAGGATATTTCACCTAAAAGGAGAGAGATATAACCCTAAAATTGAGGTGGTTCACTCAAACTAAGGAATGTAATATGGAATTATGACTAAATGCAACAATGTAAATGAAACTAAGGGATATAATTGACTAATTATGAATGTAAAACTAATGAAATGTGCAATGTTTGAAAACACAATGATGTATACAAAAATGAACTAAAAACATAAACTAATGTGAATAGAAATGAAAGAGGCTAAATAGGGTGCACCTG
The DNA here is from genome assembly GCA_007258455.2 of Sequoia sempervirens. Taxonomy (NCBI): domain Eukaryota; kingdom Viridiplantae; phylum Streptophyta; class Pinopsida; order Cupressales; family Cupressaceae; genus Sequoia; species Sequoia sempervirens. Next base: position 407,462,719 of record VDFB02000003.1, read on the forward strand.
GGAATTGGATGTTAAATCTAGAAGGCTTTGAAAACTAGTAGAAATCACTATAAATCACCAGTGGGACTCATTCGCCATTGATGGTGAATCAGTCTTGCTACTAACAAAAACACCTAGAACTAGTTTATGATAGTTGGGAACTAGATTATGAAAAAGTACTCTTTTAGCCCTCAGTTGGAACTCATTCACCACTAATGGCAAATCAACCCTCCTTCAAAATTATGTAAAATGATAGGTCAATTTTGTAGTTCTAGATCTGCACTTGTCTTCCTGTTGGGTTGACAAAATCAAATCTATAGAAAACTGACTGTAGGTTGTCTCCAAGGTTGAAATAGGGTTTAGTTGACTTGAAACACTTTGATGACTTGTTGTCCACTTTTCAACACCTAATTGCTTAAAAAAATTGCATACAAATTCTAGAAACACACATGCAAAAGGGGAAAGTGGTTAAGGGTTAGATTATAGGGATTTTCCTTGGTCAACTCTCATTTTGGTAATCAAACCCTTAATAAAGAAATCAAATGAAATGAGAAAGCAACGATGAATAAACAACATGAAAATGTCCTAAACTCACCAAAACCTTGTTGAAGAATTCTGAAGATATGTCAATGGCTGCTCGAAGATGCTTGATGTTTTCTTGATTGAATGTTGCTTGAGTGAATTAGTGAATGAGTGAATTTGATGAATGCTTGAATGAATGAGGGTTAAAATGAGAAGAAAAACACTTATTTATACACACTTATGCCCTAATAACCTAATAATACATCATCATAGACTGACATAAGGTCTTTTTGAATAAAAACCTGAAAGGAATTTTGAATTATTTTGAATTTGGAGCCAAGAGGGACTCATTCACCACCCATGGTGAATGGGTCCCACTCTAGGCTTGTAAGTGGGTGTCGAGAATTAAGTTTCATTTAATGTTGTTTGATGGATTTACATTGAAAAATACACTTAATTAAGTCTTATGAGTGCATAAAGGGGTTATATAAAGCATAAAAAAGGTATAAATAGTGATAACAAGTCTAGAAAAGCATGAAATCTTGTTACAATACTTTTAAAATAGGACTTGATAAGTGATGAAAATGTGATTTTTAGGTGAATTGTAATGAGAAGAGTCTACAAAAGTGTAGAAATGTGTTACAGCACCTTCACAAGACATCATAATTTGAATGTTTAGGACCTAATGTGAATGCATAAGTTACATTGCAACATTAAATCAAAGTAAGATAAGTCAAATATCAAAAGAGAAAGACCTAAATAACCATGAAAATGTCAATATCCATTTTTATATGGTACATTTAGCCCCCACTTTACTCAGAGGATGAAATTTCTTCAAACTCACACTAAAGTAGCCATGCATATCAAGAAGGAGGTCCAAATGCACTTATGTTAGCAAGATGGAATGACAATGATCAAGAGGAATGATCAAGCCCCTTAGATGAAGATCCCAAGGAAAAATAAACATAAGAACAAAGGAACACATGTGAAATAGAAAGAAAGAAGGGAGAGGAAAAATGAAAAGTTGGATTAAGCTTCAATCGTTTGTTTAGCTAGAACTGTGACTCAGATATAGGCTACTTTTCTGAAAAAGAGAATGTATACTTACTCTTGGGCGATGAAACTCATGGTGGTATGCTAGGTGAAAAGACCCAAAAGGTGAGAAACATACACTAATTGGTATGAACTCACAAACACATAGGTGGTTATGGAGAAATTCTTGCCACAGAATGGGCTTCCCGCTCAACCATATCAAAGCTATGCCTCCTAATAACTTTAACAAGGTGCCACAAAGGACAATGTTGGTTCGTGCTTCATGAGACAAGAAAAGCTTTATATGCTTAGAACTCTTGAACAAATGAAAAGGTACCACATGAATGCAAGGTGGAAAAGATGTAAAATGCAAAAATGAAAAAGTTGTTCAAAGGAGTCTTGTTAAGTTCATGCTGCAAGGTCTATCACTTCGGGAACATTGTGTCTAATGTCTCCAAGAGAGGACCAATCAAAGAATAGAATATTCACAACTTAGGGGATACAACGTGTTGCATTAGGACACTAAGAGGAATGTAATATGCTAAGATAGATCACACTTATGAAGGACATCACACCCAATGTAGTCCACAAAGTCCAAAACACATCGTATGAAGTAACAAGGCTACACTAAGAACCAAGAATGTGAATGAAATTATGCCAATGTATTGTTAATGTTTGGTACCTTCAGGGGATATTTTCTTCTTAATTAAAGCCAAGTCAACCTACATATTGCAATTAATATTTTATATTTTTCATCTCTAAGTGAGCCGACCTACTTGAAGAGTCACCTAGTTTTGTATATATACAAGGTGGTGATCATTCATCAATTCATTCTCATATTCAATTCACATTCTTTCAAGAAGGAGTTCATACTTAGTAGCAGATCAGTTTGTAGTGGTAGACCATTCTTAAGGACAATCACATTCATTTGTATCTTTTCATCAAGGAGTGATGCTATTATTCATTGTATTAATTCAGCCTTGAGTAAGACCAGACTTGTAAGCAAATTTCTAATCTTATTCATTCAATATATTGGTGATATATTTTGTTGGGTGTTTCTCCCTCGAGTAGGATAGTTTTCCCATGGTAAATTGCTATGTTTATTGTTCATATGTGCATTTTCTACTTTCTATTAAATCTGATCCTAAAACTAACATGGTATAAGAGCAGGTTTAAGCAAAGATCCGATTAGATTTAAGCAGTAAAGACAACTCATTTATTTTAGGCAGTCGATCATAAAGGACCTTGGCGAATTCAAGAAATATCAACTTTGATAAGAAGGCATTGAATCGAACTGGTCTTAAGGAGAAATCATGGCATATTGTATAACTCTTAGGAAGGATCACAACTATCAGGAAGGGGTGAGATCATTTCCAGGTGTAAGAAGCAGAAGGAAGCATGATAAGAAAAATATACTAAATATTATATTTTGATTTGGAATTGAAAATGGAGGCAGAAGTATAATGAGGTTGTCTCAGAATATAAGGTGACACCAGGAACAAATTGTGGTTATTGGAAAATGCAGCAATAAGTTCTAAATAAAACAAATATTTTTTTTGTATAACTAATACTCATAAGTATACCACCAAGATTATATGAATCAAATTATTTGCAAAGTGTAACTGAACAAGCACATAAGCCTTTCAAGGATACTGTTTGGTACATACAGTGTCTTCGTCAGTTTTAATGAAGCTTGTATTTGTGTTCGAGCCAGTTATGTTCTTATGAAGAATTGTTGTTGAAAAATCAATAAAATAGTCAACGTAGCTCTCCTTGTTATCGGGTGTTGCCTACATGGTAGCTATCTATAGGGTCAATCCCTCAAAGCAGCGGATATTTTCTAGCTTATGTGTGGCATCGTGGAAAGAACAAATTTTTCTTCGACAAATGGGTTCTTTTGATTGGTGTTATTCTAGTGAGATATTTCTATCAGCTGTGACTAGTGTTTTCTTGTGGCATCATCTCAATTCTGAGTTATTGTTGTAGAAAAAAATCAATCCAAATCTGTATCTGTCAGATATGGGTGTATCCCCTTTGGTGTTAAGCACTCATTGTTGATTCATGTGTGGTTTCTTGTGAGATTTACCATTAAGTGAATATATGGCTTGATAAACATAAAGTCTTCAGGGTGTAAAGGTTATTACATAAGAGATGTAAAGGATTCGATGGTAGGAAATAGATATCATCTGGATTCATGCAAATCATCCTTGGATTTATCAAATTTTTCTTTAAGGTGGAGTTGTATTGTAGTAGAAGCTTGTCTAATTATGGCCCTACATAGGGTTGGATAGATTATATAAAAGGAGAAAATATTTTACAGCTGAGAAGAAATTGCAAGACAAGTGCTTGACTGCATCTATAGAATTGACCAACATAAAGAGATAACTATTTTATGTTTGTACCTTTGAATAATGATGTAGCTAATTCATGTACTAACATTGGGAACAGTGAATCATGTATGCTTCTAGCATTGGTTTGGATATTTCTCTTTGGGGTAGTTTGATTCTATGAACTATTAGTAATCTCTCTAAAATTCTTTTAGGATAGATCAAGGAGAAAATGGATGATAAGAGACTGCAGAAGGAATTCAAGGGAAGAAGAGCTTGAGGCATCCTATGAGGAAGTCCGCAGGTTGAAGAAATGGTATCAATGGAGACATAGCTTGCATCCATGGGACTAAGTTGGTGGCACATAACTTCACTGGAGACATATCTCGAAGAGGAAGAGGGTTAAAGCATAATAGTGGTTTACAATTATTTTGAGGAAGGAATTCTCATTTATTTATTTTTTCACCATCTCAAGGGGTTCAACTGAACTTATAGGTTCGATCGAATACTATTATATGTTTGACCGAACCTATAAGTTTGGTCGAACCCATTGTTTGATTGAACCACTCAACGACCCAATAAAATAAACATATTTTATAGGGTTTGGTCGAACCTAGGTTCCATCGAACCCCTTGAATTAGGGAAAAAAAAAGTCACTGTCACATGATTGTTTGTAAAGCGGCTAACGTGAACAAACGAGGATGGCGAACGTGAATAGCGAAGGTGGTGAACCCAGGGGAAAAACGTGCACCACATTTCTAAGTTCATCAACCTCTTGACCGAGCCATAGTGAGTAGCAGGTTGGTGATTGAAATTGTGTTTCAAATTGAATTTATTTTGCAAAAAATTTAAACCCTAAATGGAATGAAATGGTTAAAATTTATAGTAGATTTGAAATTAAGTTTGTTGAAATTGAAATTGCATTTTCTTGAAAGTTTTTAAAGCATTTCGAGAACAACAAACTTAATTTCTATTATGCTTTGATGAATGTTCATACTGTGTTTCAAAGCTCCAATTTTGGCACGAGCAGGGAGTGTCGAATTTGACTTTGCAGTCCATTTGTTTGAAAGATTTTGCATACCCATTTAAAAAATTTGTCAAACAATTAACATGCCTTGTCTATGCTTCCACATTTTGCGTACATTTCTACCAAGGCACTTCCAATTGAATTGTCTTGAATGTTTCTAAAGCCTTACTTTGTTAACAGATATTTTTGAGGTATTATATCAAACAGTTCATGTGCCTTCCACATTTTGCATACATGTCTACCAGGGCACTTGCAATTGCAACTACAACATCTTGTAAAATTCCCTCTTGATGATTTGATTGATTTCCATACCCTATCCAAAGCTCCCATTTTGGCATAAGTAGGGGGAAGGTTGTGGAATTTGGCTTTGCAACTATCAATTGCATTTGCTTGAAAGTTTCTAAAGTCTTTTCAACAAACCAATTTGCAAGGATAACATGATATTATTTAAGTACAAGCTTAAGTTTAGATCTTGCATTTGAAAGCTAAATTTTAATTATATGTTTGAGGCAATGGATATAAGACACCCATACAAAATAGTACAAAAGAAAGAGAAAAAATGTAAAGAATGCACTTGTAACCTATACTTGAGAGCAGTAAAATTTTGAAATTAAACATAAAGAATAATAGTATATATACACACACACACACACATATATATATATATATATCTACTCTTTCAAATCAGCATTGAATATTAGAGGATGAACTACATATTAGGATTTTTTTTTCTAATATAAATCAGGTAAAAGTTGTTCCTTTGAGTAGATGAATAAACTCTATTAATATTTAATAGTAAGGTTGTAAATGAAAAATTATTGTGGTTACAAGATAAAAGAAAATAATACTAATAGGTAATACTTATATTAAGGAATGTCATCTCCAACAACATACTTAACACTAATAATTGGGTTATAATCACATTATGTATCATAAATACAAATATTAACATTGATGAAAATATTATATTATGGATAATAATTATAATAAAACATAATAAATTGAAACTTATTTCATATGAACATGCAAGGGAAATGTTTTTGATAAAGGGAAAAATGTGTTTTATAGGGACCCGAAACCACCAAGTTTACAACAAAAGGGAAAGGATTAAAAAGTCCAATAGTAAAAATAGGCTGCATAAAAGGAAAAAACTGGAAAAAGCAGTAGCCACCCGCAAAAGACCATGAGGGTCAGACAAAAAACCAGTTGAAAAGCCAACAAAAAGACCAGCTGCAACTAACCCAGAGTCTTTAGAATAGACTCGGTCTTAGCCTCTAGGTTCTGCATGTCTTGAACACCCTTCTTGAAGGTTTGAATCATCTGTGGTGTAGGCAGAGACTTCCTCTTCAAATTAGCCCTGGTTCTCTTTGAAATACCAACATCCTCATCTTGGTTTAGGGTTTAGGGTTTTAGGGTTTAGGGTTTAGGGTTTAGGGTTTTAGGGTTTAGGGTTAGGGTTTAGGGTTTAGGCTTGAGGTTTAGGGTTTAGAGTTTTAGGGTTTAGGGTTTAAGGTTTAGGGTTTAGGGTTTTAGGGTTTAGGGTTTAGGGTTTAGGGTTTAGGTTTTAGGGTTTAGTGTTTAGGGTTTGAGGGTTTTAGGGGTTAGGGTTTAGGGTTAGTATGTATGATAAATAGTAATATTATTATTTAGAGTAAATTTTAATATTGCAATAATAGTATTTACCATTAATGTTATGAAATGATAATAATGTTGTTATATATTAGTAATATAAGCGTTGCAAGTGTCATTATCCAATATATAGTTCCCAATTTATAAGAAACAAAACCATTCACATTAAGAGAAAGTGCCAATAAATATTTCTTTTATTGTGGGTTTGAGGGCATGACCTTGGAGAACCAAATAGTATTGTTGTTAAAGATTAAAAATTGTTAATTTTGGAAAAAATGACAATACCATTAATTGGAGTAAATGCTATTTTAAAGTTTAAACTTATATTTTAATTTTAGGGTAAATAATTTTGGTTGAATTTATGAATTAGAAATAGAAAATTTGAAAGGGCCCCACCCTTTTACAAAGACCAATACAGAAGCAAAAAATGATCAATAATATTGGCATGGAACAACAACAAGAAAAATATAGTTGTAAGTTAGGAAAATAACATCCAATTAGAAATACTCCACCAATAGTGGCAATGTATCTAATAAAGAGGGTCATTTTCCCAAAAACATTAGTAGATCTATCATTTCACAACTTGAATCCAAAATTCTTCAAGGAACTATATCTTATTGTCAACCTTATCCTTTTCCATGAATGAACCTAGTTGAGGTTTGTAATGGAGTTTCCATCTTTCATTTCCAAATTTGAGACCAAAGGGAATAAAGGGTTCCTATAATCTTCTAAACTTGAACCTTCTTCATATTTTTAAATTATTAGAAGAAATACCAAGAGGTGAATGTTGCAATTCAAGAGAATGGTAGAGGAAATGAACTCCAACTAATCCATCTATAACATGATTCTTGTCTCGAACAATCTGCTCTAAATTTATCTTGACAAGACCTTCTAAATTAGTCATGTCTACAAGAGGACCAACCACCCCTCGATTATTCTCAAAGGGAGCCTCAACGAAATCCTAAGGTAAACAAGGCTCCATCTCATCCTTATGCATTTTGTTCAACCTTTCCTTCCTCTAAAATTGCTAAACCTATAAAATACATAGCTATCTACAAATGAAAACATGGTGAAAACACAAGAAAATCCTATAGCATGACATGTTGAACCCAAATAATCAAATTCAAAAATAATTTAATCTATTATAAGTATAAATAGTTTGATAGTAGAAACTTTATACATATAAAAATATGATAAATTTGTGATTATTTTTCTTTCCAATCTATAAATTTTTGATGTGCTTGGCTATATAATTGAGATGATTCACTCATTTAATGTAATGATAAAAATTTAGTATGCACATGAAAGAAATATTTTCAAGACATCAAGCTACCATTCTACATAACTCACATGGAAATAAGAATATTATTTTATTTTAACTAAAGAAATTGTGTGTACTCTATCTTGAAAATTACTAATTAATTTTTAATTATATACTTATAATTTAAAATAAGAGCATCCTTTGTAACATGGAATAGATAGGTTAATTAATGAAATAAAGTATTTTTTTATATTAAGAAAAATTTACAAATATTTGAAACTCATACATTGAGAAATTGACTAAGATGTAACTCTATATGAGAATTAAGATGCTCGAATAATTTATATACCTTCTTTCAATAATTAACATTAGAAATTAATAATTGGCTCATATTGTATACCCACCTCCCAATGGTCTTGGAATGGATGCATTTAGATGCAAAAGGATTTCAAAAGGCTCATGGTACTTGTGGACCCCTCAAAGGCATGATATAGAACACATGAACTTTATTTATGAAATTTGGTCTTTAGTTGTTGGCTTCTAGTATGCATGTTATCTATGAGATGGAATTATTAGTTGAGACTCTTAATCTTCCATTGTTGGTTTCTAGTGTGATTATAAAATATGAGCCAAGTATTAATTTATAATGTTAATTATTGAAAGAAGGTTTTGTTTCATAAGAAGAGGTATGATGACATATTCCAAGGCACATGTTATTATCCACAATGCATGAAACTTCTTCACATCTCTATCAAGTACTAAATAGATACAAATATACCATTTCCATGGAGAAGATTGATGATTTAAAAAGAAAATATCATGCCCTTTCTTTCTTGAGAAGTCATGTTTGCATTCGTGATAATTTGCAACTTCCATCTTCATCCAAAAATAAATTTTGTTATCGTTATGTGCCTGATATTAACAAATCAAAACCTTCTTTTGAGCATGGTTGCCAACACAAAGGTAAACAAGTGGAAATAGAAGAAAGCTCGATTAATGGCTTTAAACATGTTGGTGGAAAATCTACATCTTTTTGAAAGTGGCTTCCCAGCTTATCAGTCTTATGTTTAGTAAGGTTTTGTAATCTCCAATGTTATGTATTCGGGTCACGGGTATATCTAGTATGATGTCTTCTTTTGGGTATTTTGGGTGCATAAGAGAATGTGCATATGTATGATGTATTCAACCAATGTGCTTATGCAATGTTGTAATCAGACAATTGGTCATTTGTATTGGGACCTCACTGGTCTTTTTGATATTTTGTAAAATTTGTTACTCGGACTGCAACTAGGGGTTTTCTTGCTGGTTCTTTCTCGCCAGTATGTCCGCCTGAACTAGCTATATGTAAAATATTATATATAAATAAAATTATAAGTGGTCTCCCACTTTAGCATAAAAAAAAAGTTCTTGTAAATGTCCACATCTTTTTCCTTGACACAGTTGCTATTTTCCTACAACAAGATTTTATTTTATGCAAGGTCCCACTCACTCCAAGATTAGTACAAAAAAACTATACCTGTCACAACTATAATGTAAGATGACCAAGGCTTAATACCAAATGAAAGAAAGTAGTGGTGTAAAGATATTCCTACTCTAATAAATGGGATATTATATACTCAAGCACTAACAATACCTACAATCCAATCATATGAATCATGTGATATTATATACTCAAGTACTAATAAATGGGATGTTTTGAAACTATACATTAAAAGTGGTTTATTGAAACCATGAGTGAAAATAATTCAACCACAATTTTTGCATTCCACTTTGATATATTCAAACCCATTAAAATATTTTTTATGATTTTTCATAATATTGGTCAATACTTTACTGTAAATATTCTATAGTCATGCTCTTAAATGTCATAAGAATATGTCATAAGAGGGTTTCATCTTATAAAGCTATAATGATATTATATGCTCCTAGAACATCTTACACACCTCCCAAAACATTCAACAAATGATAAATAACTACCAACATAGAATGAGATGCCTCATTTCCTAATATGAGGACAAAATAATAAATCAAAATATTAGGATGCAAGGTTGACCCACCTTTCCCAATACTTGGCTAAGTTTATCATCTATTGAGGAGTGGATCCCAACAACAATTGTGCTTAGTGCTTACTACTAATCCAAGGAATACCTATTCATTTTTTCTTTATTGTATGCCTAATGACTCCTCATCTCAAGTTAAATTGTGGGAATGGATTTTTATGCCCTCCCTATGACTAAATGGCTACAAGGAGGTGAATATGATATGGTGGAAAAAACCAAGATACAAGTTGGTTTAGTTCTCATAAACTCTCTAAAAAATAATTGAATTCCTACATCCTAACTAGAAATACCATGAGGGGTTTAGATCCCATTTTAGAAAAAAAAAATTCTTATACTTATCACTTTCTCACTTGGACCAACTAAAGAGATAGTGAACTATGGGAAACTTAGTTATATTGATAGATTTTACTTAGTTATTTCTCTTTCCATTGTCCCCTCTCCACAAAACACCCTTATTTAAGTAGATTCTATTAAACCTATCTCACATATCACCTCCCAATTCTTTAAACTTTTCAAACTTCTTATTCCTCATACCTAATAATATATCCTTCAAGCTCAACACTTCCCACCTCAATCAAATTGATCACCTTGCTTCCCTAATATCCCTTTGGTTGATGTTCCTAGACCTCAACAAAATGGTAAGTGGATACAATTGTGGAATGATGTGATTAAATCTATTGCACACTACCTTACTTTGATCTTAAAATAAGAATATGGCTAGAAAGAGATCTAGAATGGAAAAAAAAAAATGGATCCAAATAGAAAAAAATAAACGTGTTTTGGCTTTAGCACTTACTAATAAATTTTCTACAAGGAGTGGTTTCTTTCGTTGAAATAAAACTTAGAAGATTTGAACTTAATTGTGGTAGAGGATCTCAATTAAGAGATAGGCTACATTGGCTGAAAGGATATAAGGGATACAAATTATTTTTTAGTTATCTTGAACATATTTACATTCTCAAGAGTGGATAATATCTATCGTTGATCAAGAGAGGTAGTTCCATGAAAAATCTAATGATATTGAATCCATTTTCCTCCAACATTACAAATAATTTTTAATTGATCTAGTTGAAGGAGATCCACTTCAAGATATAGTTGAGGAATTTATTGGCACTTGCATACCCAAAATAATTGGTCTCAAAAAATAGGCACATGTAGATAATTTATTCACCCTTGAGGAGGTTGATACTTCCTTGAAGGATTTGAATACTCAAAAAGTCTTGGAATAGATGGTTTAGCTACACAATTCCTTAAAACAATATGTCCATTTATGAAGGAGGACTCTATGAGGTATAAAAAGTAGCTTTATCAAAGGGATCCATCATTTAAACTCTATTAGTCAAGGGTTGATAAATTAATTCCTAAAGGAAAAATATTTTGTTTTATCTGAGGGTAGATACTAATTACTCTTCTTAATACCTCCTACAAGATTGCGGCTAAATCCATGTCTAAAATAATTGAATAGATGACACAAGAAATTGTAAGACTAGAAAAAACTATATTTATATAAGAGGGAGATTTAAATTATAGAACTTGAATATTTTTAAGGTACCTCATTAGATTCTACTTACTCTAACTTAAATTTTAAAAACAACATTAAAATCCACAAAATAAATTTCAAAGACATAATAAATTATTACAATATTATTTAAAAATCTAATTGTAATGAACATGTTATAGTAATAAATATTCAAATTTTAAATCTATGAAAATATATATAACCAAATGATCCTTCAATTTTCATATATAATTTGTGATGAGAATGTTGAATATTGTAAATTTTTAGGCCAATCTTTAGGCACTAATTCACCATTGTTAAAATGATCCTTAGTTTATTCATTTTTTTTTATGATTATAATTTTTTTCAATTTCCATTAAACCAAACTCAAAATAATGGTATAGATTAAGATTCTTGTCTTTATCATAATTAGAAGTTGTATAAATTGTTAAATTATATATTTTTTAACATATATAAAATGTATGGTTGGATTAGTGAGATATTTATAACAAGTATGCAATATATTTAATCATATAATTATTTTTTGTAATAGAGATGAATAATTAAATAAATTCTATAACAATATATAAGAATTAGATAAAAGAATTAAAATTAAATATATTAATAAAAAATAGTGATACTATTATTGAGGGTAATATAAAGGGGGATCGTCATACTAAAATAAGTCACAAATAAAATCACCCGAGTAAGAAAAGTATTTTATTGATAATCTTATTAGGGATGCTAAGATGGTAATAATTTTTTTGCAAGCAACAATGAGTTGACAAATAATAGTGTTTATGCGCTATTGTAAATATATATATATATATATATATATACACACACATTATTAATATTATTAATAAAATTTATTATAGTATTGATATGGGTATTAATGGATGGTATTTGTAATAGTATAAATGAGGTTATATGTAAACATGATATCACTATCACATTAACATTTCTATTATGAGTAAAGTTTAATAGTATTTGTGAGTAATAAAATTGATATTATGTTTGTATTAATTGTAGGGGGAGCCTTAATATTATCGAGTATTGTTAATACTCTTATCAATATTCATATCAATAGTTACCTTAATACTAATGTTAGCATACTTAACCTTATTAATGATCATCGATAATTGGATAGCATTTTTGGAAAAACCTTTTATAGATGTTGAAATATGAGAGGAAAATATATAAATAAATGAAAACCATATAATTATTCATGTTGTTATTACCATCAAAATTTACATATTTAGTACTTTAAATGCCATCATTGGGTCATGAGGGACTATCCTAATAATCATAATACCATATTGACCTTACTGTCAACAAGAAATAGAAGTAGGAACAACTCATTGTGGGTTACGATGACATAACCATTTAGTGTAACCATTAAATTGTGATACTTGCAAATTTAATATTTAAAGTATAGTTAATAGTAAGAGATGCATTAATAATAGTATCGCATTAGCAAGTTAAACCAACAAATTAATTAAAGAAAGGATGTTAATTCTATTGGAGATGGTTATTGTTGCATCATAAACACTTAAAGCATTAATTAGTGTAATGAAAAGATTCAAAAAAAAATTATTAGGTTTTTCTAGTGAAAAATTATGGGCATAACAATTATATATTTTTTAACATATATAAAATGTATGGTTGGATTAGTGAGATATTTATAACAAATATGCAATATGAAGTTCAACTTTATTAGATTTTATTCTTAATAAATTATTTTTAACAATTCAATTTATAGCTTTATGCAATCTATAAGTTTAAATAGTTTGATGGTATCTAAACTTTATACATATAAAAATATGATAAATGTCTAATTATTTTGCTTTCCAATTTATAATTTTTTTATGTTCTTGGCTATATAATTGAGATGATTCACTAATAATGTAATGATAAAATTCATCTTCATATGGAGGATTTTATATTATCTTCCATTAAATTCATCCTCTTTATGAGATTCTTATGGAATATTGATATTATAGTGTGAATTCTTAATTTTAGACATATCTTAACTAGATAAATTTAGGTTCAATGAAGGAAATAGAACTTTTTTTCACTTACATAATCCTATTTTGAAGTTCATTTATGTTAACAACTATTAGATTAGATATTTTTATCCCTAATTATTTTCAAATAATTTTACACTAATCTTTATTTTCTTAGTCTTTCTTTCATTTTTTCATTTAAAATCTTAACCATTTAAGGACCATGCTATGTTATATATTATAGTTGTCTTCCAATTCTTTTTAAATTGTTAATGGTATGAAAATATTATTGATGAGTAGATGAATAATTAGAACTATTTTAGATAAATATATTCTCTATATCTAGATATATCATTTACCAAGGTCTCATTGCTCCTTTAGTTGTACATACATATATAACATGGAAAATGAAGATGTTCCACCTATAGAAAATTTGTTTGAAAATACGACTAATGAGATTAAAAAACTGAGAGATTCATTAACACAGGGTGCAAACTCGGGGATATATAGTGAACCATGCATGCTAATATTGCATAGTCTAGAAAAACTAAAAGATGAACTTGAGAGGACTAGTGCATATTCCCCATATAGAGTAGATGCTATTCTTTCCCGCATGCGGGAAGAAGTACATGGTGGCATTCCCCTTAAAAAAATATAGGATAGTGTGACCAAAGAAATGATAAAAGCCACTTGTTTTCCTTTTTATCAAAATGTGTGTAAGGTTAGGGGATACTAGGTCACTAGATACATGTGTCGATCATCCTATGGCCTCATTGATCTACCACGATTTCTCACAACACATGGTCTATACCCAAATAATGACTAGATTCCATTGTATTTTGTTCAGTAGTTGTATGTTGAGGTCCATTGGGGCCTCAAAGTCAACTACTTGGACATTCCACCATATGCTAGTTAGGGGTGTGGTAGGATTGCTGATAGGCCCACCTATCATTGAGCCGATAGACCACCTATCGTTGAGTAGATAGACCACCCCTAGTGTTTAGGGTATTGGTTGGTGAGAGGTCTCCTTTTCTCACCCCAACTCTAGCCCCCATAGCAGTGAGGTTGTTGTTGCTTCCCAAAAGGAAGCAATTGACACTGTAGGTGACATTGCGGCTACCACCACTAGGATATCTGATGATCATGTAGGTTAATATTTGTTGTCCAAACATTCCTAGTCCATGCCATTTTCAGCATAGTGGACCACAATGGATCCTTTTACAATGGTTAGCATCCCTACTCCTACACAGCTTGATGCACTTACAAGAGATATGGCATGCATGACTCTACATTGTTTGGTTGAGGACCTGTTGGAGGCATATGCCCACATTGTATCAGACAATGGGATTAGTATAGAGCATGTTAGAGATCATTTGAGATGCAGAGGTTGTTCAGTTCCAGGATCCCATCACTCTCAGCCCAACACTAGTGTGCATCAAGATCCACCTATAGTTCATTTGGCATCTACACAGACTATGGGTTTTACTGATATGTTGATTGGTTCTGGTTCATCATTGTCGATGCCATTTCACCTTCATAGTCCTCTACATTCATCATTTTTGGCATGACATGGGATAGATCAGATGGATGCAGATGTTGATTCATCACTTGACCATTTGGTGGATATGGCGGAGGCGACCGTTTTAGAGGACTTAGGTCATCCAATATTAGATGATGTGCATGTATGTGTGCATGTGCATGTTTCAATTCTTTTTTCATTATTTTAATTTTTTTTAACTATATATTCATGTAAGTTGATATATATATGTATACATATTGTTATAGGTGGACATACCTCATATCACTCCTAGCCTTGGTCCAAATTGTGTGCATGATTGACGTGATTTTGTGGATGAATCTGCTACTAGTGGACATGTGAGTTTTACATTTTTATATAATCACATGTGTATATGTACATGCAATATTTATGTATGCATAGATCTAGATTGATATTTAAAAATACAAGTTCATTTAAAAATAACTTTCATAAAATTCATTTTGTAGTGCCCACCCCGTTTCGGTCATCATTGATGTCAAGTAAGTAGTTGTTAGTAATGCCGTGATGATGTGATTTTATTATTTAATTTAATTTTAAGGTTATGAGGTAACACTAATAATATGTTTGGATTTTATTAATAAAATTAATTTAATTATAAGGTTACCTATTTCATTTGGAATTAAATAAAGAATTAGATTCAATGATAAACATCAATTTAATTATCGTTGGGAGTTAGTTATTTAAAATAATCAGATTAAATGAGGAAAGATAGTTATCATTTAATGATTAAATTTAATTAATAAATTTAAAAGTGATAAAATATTAAAAAGGATTAAAAGGGAACTTAATTTAATTGGGAAGTGAAATTATAACTACATTAGTAAATGATACGATAACTATTTTGGATGGTTAATTATTAAATTAAAATAATAACTAAAAGAAGTATGAGTAATTAAACAATGTGATAAATTTCTTTGTGAAATAAATAATTAATTAAATGTTTTGATATAATTAGAGGTTATGAAAGAATAAAATTACATTGTTAATAGAAATAAATAAAAATAGAATATTGCAAGGTAATTATCATTTAATGTTTAAATTCGATAAATAAAGTAAGGAGAAAATATTTATCTGTAACTAAAAGAAAGATTAAATTATTAAATATTTATTGAATATTTAATAGATGACCTATTTGGTTCATATATTAAAGAGTAGATTATAAAATAATAATTAAGGGTTTTCGTTCATTCATAACTGCTGGAAGTTGAACGGTTTCTCGTTGGGAGTGGAAAAAGACTCCGTGAAACAAATTATTAAAATGAGAATTATTCTGGAGATAAAAGGGGGATTGGCGGGTTCGAAGGGTGGCTCCTTCTGTCATGGATTGTTCGGCTCTGGGTTTTCATTTCAGACAACATTGATTTACAACGCCAATTGAAATTTCCTGTCAATGCTCTCTGGAAAAGAGTACAATTTTCTTTCCCCTCTCTATATTTTTGTTATGTTGTGTGCGAATTGTAAATCATCTTGAAGATTCAAATTGCATGTGGTGCTAGGGTTTTGATTTAAGTTTTTATGATATGGTTTTCAACTTATAATCATATGCGGTGGTTTCAATCTATATTCATAATTTATGTGAATAATTATAAAGAGTTAGTTACGTATTGAAATCTATTTGTATTCTGGGTAAATTTTACATTTCATATTCTTAAGTGATTTAATGAAAATTCATTTATTTTATTATTGATGAACCTCTGGTTCTTTATAGATTTATAGATTTATAGATGTGAGATTAGGATTAAAGATCCATTAAAATGTTGATTTAAATTATAATATTTTAAATCTATTGCGATTGTTTATATATATACATATTATATTTTGTTTGTAAAAAATAAAATAGATATATATATATATATATATATATATATATTGTTATACTTGGTAAACTATTTCCTGTGACTTTATTCAAACAGTCTAATTGTGTCATCCATAACATTTTTTTATACAAACTATTTTGCTGGTAAATTTAAAGGGTTTCTCCAAATTCCAATGTTCTATTTGCTGTCCTAAAATCTCAAATACCCAGATTATAGTTTTGGCGTTATGCTTAAAATATGAGGCTGCTGTCAAGCTGCTCCCTTATGGTTGCGTTTTGCTGATAATAAATATAATTTATAAAAAAGTTAAATTAAATTTTGGTTGATAGGTTTTGAGATAAATAGAGAAATAATAAAGATGTTAAGGGTTTATTATAATAATAAGTTGCATTTTGTTAGTTATTAAACTTAGTGGTTAAAATAAATTGATTATTAGGGAAGTAACACTTGGAGGGAAATGATTTATTTATATTAAAAGAATTGAATAAATAAAATATAAAATCAACCATAAGTAAAATATTGTTATTTCTTAATCAATCTATTGAAGAGTTGATCCAATGAACGAATATGCTTGTCTTTGGCTATGGAGTCTTTTATAAATATTTGATAGTTAGAATGTTGAATTTTCCTTTGTAATTAATTCTTGTAAATATGGGGGAAATAGAAGGATAGTGATATATTTTGAAAATTGGTGACACATTAGAATATTGGGAATTAGGGTTATGCTTTTGTAACTAATAGGTTTAAGGTAAATATTGTGCAAGGGGTATATTATTTTATTGCTGTGAAGATATTGCTTTTAGGTAATATTCGTAATATTAGTAGTTAATGAAGTGAATGAATTAGAGTAGATTAACTGAAAATATTAATTTTATTTAGGTTAAGGTTGTGCTGTGAAGAATTAGATTTTTATCCCAGCTAGATAAATGATCTCTTATTATTAATCATTGTATCTAAATTAGGATGGAAAAATAGGTTAAAAGTTTTTAACGTGAGATTTAAATTAAGGAAAATTATAATATAAAGTGTATCTTGAATTTCTTACATGTTCTCTTAATTGGTGATTTAATTTTATAGTATTAATTTCATGATATCTTTTATATTTCTTTTAGAATGAAATAAATGTTATCTTAATATCTAAACTTCTCGCATGCTTTTAGGATTGGCTAATGGATACTCTTGGCAAATAGGTAGTTGGTTACTAGAATAAAATATTGCTACAATTACTTGTGAATTATTGTGCCAAGGAATGAATTAGGTAAATAATTAAAGTAAAAATGGTTATTTCGATAGGTTGTTTAGTAAAATATTATTTAACAAAAGATTTTTACGGAATAAACATTATTGAATTAGGTATTTAATTTTGTTGTAGATAAATGAACTGTGTATTTAGTTAAAGTAAATTGATTTATATGGTTAATTAAGTTTTAGGGTTCACTAAAGGAGATAAGTGATTCTACATTTACATAGTTTCTTTTACTTGAAGGTTAAATGATAAAGTTAATTTTAAGTGAGGATAAATCCTAGGTTCATAGGTTCATTAATTTAAATGATACTGATTAAATGTTAAATAGTTTTAATTACCTTTTTGTTATCTAATGAGTCTGTGAATGATAATTATTTATCAAACTACTGTGTGAAATAATCTATTAGTGTCGTCACTAGGATTCGTATTAAACAGTTGATGGAGTTGGTTATCTTATAGATAATATAGTTATTTTAAATATAATTATCTGTCGTAAATACTCTCTTAATTAAATTAAGTGGATGTGTTGAAATAAGTGATAAGAACGTTGAAATAATGCCTAAATTAAAGGAATGTCTTTATCGTTATAAGGTGTGAGTGATTGTTGTTTTAAACAAAGTGTTTTAATTATTGGTTTAAGTATTATGTAATTGTTTTAAGATGGGTGTGATTTGTGGGATAGTTAACTTAGAAATAATGAAAAGTAGAGTTTTGTATGTTGTTGATGTATGTAGATAATATTGGCGATAAGGATTATTTCTGTTTAGGTGGGAGAATTGATTTATAAGATAAATGGAAGTAAATAAATTTGAAAACTTTAAATAGTTGGGTATTACGATAAAGGCTAGTGAATGATTGTTGATTCGATAAATGTTTTGATTAATTATATTTAGTTAAACAAAGGGTTTATGTAAATGAATAAAATTAGATGATCTTTTCTAAGTCAATTTCCCTCATATTCTTTTAATAGTTGTTTTGTGGGATTTCTATAAGAACAGTTCTAGAAAATACTTGTGATTGATATCAGGATCAAAATTGTTGGTTTGAGTGGGTTGATCTTCAAAGGGAGATTGTTGTTATAATGTGTAAATGGGAATATAATTGTGTTTGAAAGAGTATACTTGTGAATAGTGTCTTACGACTTAAACCATTAGATTTTATTTTCACTTCGCAATATTGTGCTATCCTTAAATGTTGGAAATGATTGATCTTTAAACTAATGTTCTTTTTAAAATGTTTCAAGTTACTTCTTATTGAATGAATGGATATATTATTAGAATGTGTGGTTTTATGGATTCTTTCAATGTGACTTTTCCTGAGTTGATTTTTGAGTTGGAGTTTTTCTCTCATTTTATTTATGTTGCTATTCGTTGGGAACCAGTATGTGTTCTTTTGTTCTTTACCTAAGTGGCAAATTGGTTAATGTTATCTTTGTCATGATTGATGGTTTTGCTTGAGTTGTTAATGAGTCAATTGAAAAGTTCTTTGAGTTATGGGTATTCCGAGAGGAGAAAATAGAGGTTTCCCTTGGATGTCCGATTTAGTTCGTATCGAAGTTGTTGATGTTGTTTAAGGGAGTTGTTGATCTTATTTTGATGTATTCTCTCATCATAATTGAATTGAAAATAGTTCTTTAAGGTTTTGCTTTTATTGTTGTTAGATTTTCATGGGGAAACCCTAGTGTAACTTTATGAGAATCTTCCAGAGGTTTATTTTACTATTGGTTAATGTTCCTCCTTTTATGTGCCCTTGTTGTGGCAAGTGTTTTGGTTTCATGTTTTTGAAAGGGTTGTACATGAATCGTTGAGATTTTGATTATGTATTTATGGCAAGATGGGTAATGCCTTGCATGCTTCTCTGTTGTGATCTAATGTACTTGTTATGTTGTACAACCCTTGGATTTTGGTTTTTATGTTTTGAGTGTCTAGAGAGAGAGAGTGGCTCTAAGTGGGTGGTCGGCGCACAAAGGGGCGCCAGGATAGCCCTCGTTAGAGTGAATTTAATAAGTGATAATTTAAATAATTAACTAGGGGTGGGTAGAATCACATTAAAAAGATAATTGATGCCTCATCCGCCTTTGAGTGCTACACAGGCTAAAGGGGATTGAGAAGGCCGTGGTTGGCAAGATCGTTGCCTTGTCTTCATGAAAGGTTAACGGTTCCGCATGAGCAACCCTATGGAGCGGTTCCTTGAGATAGGTAGCCTGGATAACCATAGATGGAGGCGGTTCCTAGTGCTTGGTTGCCTGGATAATCCGTCAGTAGATGGAGGCGGTACCTTGCAATAGGTAGCCTGGAGAATCCATGTTAAGCCATGCGATGACACTCTCCTCTAATGCTCCTTATTATGATTGCTTCTTTGGAAATCCTCTGGAAGTGGTTCTTTGTCTTGAACTGATGAAACATAGTTGTTTTGAATTGATTTATGGTTTTACCCTATTTGATCTTTGGTGTATTCTTTGGTCTTGTATAAATCTTGTGGACGTTTGGGTTTTGACCTTGTACTCTTATGGTACTGTGATATGATGTTATTGTATTGTATCATTGCGTTTCTGAATTATGATATGGTTTTTAATTCAACTTGATTTGAAAGTGTTTTATGATCTTCCTTTGGTTCCTTGTTTACTGGCTATTGTTTTGATTTATGTGATGAGATTTATGACTCCTGGATGTGGTTGATTATGTCATTTTAATTCCTGAGTGTTATGATACCTTGGTATGTTGTTGAGTCTTGTGGTTCCATGTTTGGATGTTCTTGGTTGAGGTCTCTTTCTTGTTCCTAGCACGGGGGGTCTTCGGACTCACATGGTCGGTGGGTGTGCGTGCACCCCATTGGGTCCCCAGTCGAGGATTGAGAGGTGTGGATTGGTGCTATTGCAGTGACTCGAGAGTTGTATCTGTCTTGGAGCGGTTTTGATACTTGTATTTCTCTAATTATTTGTATCATGGTATCTTGTGTATGGTTTCCATTCATATTTGGAACACTCTTGTATCATTGTACTTCTTAAACGTTGTACTGTAATGAAATGTTAAACTTGGTGTGGATATTGACCATGGTAGTTGTTATTCAATGTGTTATGTAATCATGCATATGTTGTATTTATGTGCAGATGGCTTCTTATCAATGAATTTTTCATGTATGTGCTATATTTGTTATTGTTAATGATTATATCTTTGGATTTTATTCTTTATCAATGTTGTATGGATCTAAGTCGCGTAATGACTCTTCGTGTACCTCAAGGGATGTATGTGTTAATGAATCTATTTAATTGAAATTCGTGATATGACTTGATGTGTATTACATGTATGTTATGTGTATTTTTTTTTAAAAAAAATTGTGCTGTAATTATTGTGTTAATGTCCTTTGGGGTTCGCACGGCGGGGCGTTACACATTTAATATAAATTATATGTATTTAACACATCTTGTACACAATTTTATTTGCAGGGCTCAACACATCCATCAAAGTAGGACCGTTCTCATTCATATGGCCATTTGACTAGGGGTAGACATTCATATTAGGCCATGCACAATATATTTATGATCTTTACCACATGTATTTGCTTATATGATGATCTTTAGTATTTGAGATTTGATGATCTCTACCTTACATTTTCTTATATGATATACATACATTTGCTTATTTTTTGATCTTTAGTATTCGACATTTGATGATCTTTAATTTACATTTTTCTTATATGATATGTACATATATTTTCTTATATGATATATACATACATTTTCCTCTTTTCTTATAATATGTGTTATGTTTATACATTGAATCCCTTTACATGTATGTACATGTGTTTGCTTATGGTTTAAACATGTTTACACATAATATATGAATGCATTTTCTTTAAATATTCAATATACATACATTTTTTCTTATTTTATGATCTCTTACAACTCACATTTCCTTATATTCAATATACATTTGATCTCTAGTAGAATTTCAGGGAAATCAATGCCACTTTATAATTAAGTTCATTCATGTTGATTGCAATAAATATTTTTAAAAAAATGACTTAAGCAACATGAACCATTGAGTTGAGAACAAGATATAATCTTTTTGACAAGTAACTTGAAATTCAATTCAAATTATACCTCTATTAAACATTTTTGACAAGTAACTTGAAATTCAATTCAAATATAATTAAGAAAATTCAATTCAAATTATACCTCTAATATACATTTTTGACACTTTAACAAAATTCTAAGATTACTAGATATGTTGTGCATACCTATGAATTAAATAACAAAAAACTCCACAATGAAATAACTTGTTTGTTTACTACTTGATTCATTTAAACTAGGATCTAGTTATTCCATGTACACTAGAATAATTTTTTTCCCATCCCATATGCATATAAATAGAAGCTTATTTTTCATTATTCTCGATATCAAATTGCAAGATTAATTCTCATTTATATCACTTGGAGCACAAATTTTGGAGAAATTTTTTTTTGCACATTTATAAAGGAGGAAAATATTGGAGCTTGACAAATTTTCATTTTTATCAATCAAGAAAAAATTTGGAGGAGAATATAACTAAGTTGGTAGAGAACTTGTTTTGAGTCATCTTTAAGTTGAAGAAGAAAATGGGACAACAAAGAAAAAGAAAAAATGTGTCTCAATGAAAATTGTGAAAAGAAGAACAAAAGAGGCGTGAGCAAAACTTGGAAAATTATCATAGAAAGAAACAAGGTACATGTATGCTTGTTTCTTCTCTCTCTCACTCTCAAGTGTGTGTTTAGGACTTTTACTTTGAAAAAAATTGAGTATTCATTTGATGGGATGGAATCCATAATGTGCATTACTCCACCCAATAATTTGGTTAGTAAACCTAAACATAAATTTGTATGTGCATACATTTTGCATTGGATTTCTTATTAAAATTAGAAATGTTTAATGTATGACCATTTTTCAACTTACAATACCCCAACTTAAAATGTACTCTTAAACTAGAATATTGTACATTAAATCTTTCCCTACGAACCTTACACTTATCTTTACCAATACCTTTGTTTAATGTTTTTGTCATCACATTATCATTGTTGAGTATTGTATCTACACAATTTTCTCTTTACTTTGTTCATGAAGAAAATGATAGTGTACTTCAATACATGCTTAGTTCTCCAATGAAACCTTAAATTTTGTGTCCCTCACTATGCCACTTTTATTTTCATAATTTTTTAAACCACAATAATTAATTTATGGCTTTGCAAATTCCTATATATTCTAACTTTTCTCTTTGAAAGAAACCATTATTTTTTCTTAATTATTCATGAAACTACACCGTCATGTACAATGAATCAGAATTCTAATGTTGATATTCGGTGATCAATATCCCCTATCCAATCTACATTGCAACATATAATTAGCTTAAGATTTTTCTAAAATCCCATTGAATTTAATATAATGATCAATAGTTCCTTAAAAATATTTTTTAAATATTTTAATAAATGCCCAATTCTAAGCTCTAGAATTATTTTAAAATTAGAACTCAAATTATACTTAAAGCCAATGCAATGTTGGGTTTTCTAGAGACTAACACATGTATACATCAAAACTCAAGCTATATGGTGCCAAGGAATAATAGTTATATGATAGATTATTCTTTTTATGTCTTAACACACATTTGTTTTGAAGGTTTCTTACCATCATTTATTGGAGTACCTATTAGTTTACAATTATCCATCTTGAAGTTTTTGTAAGATTTCACTATGGAGATATACATCCAAGACCAATAAATCCTAATTGAAAGAATAGGAGAGATTTTTTGTGCTTGCACATATGTCTCATTTTTCTTGGACAATATAAAGACTCCCCTTTAAATTTTTTGTTTCTTTGTTTCCATTTCATTTTTATTAGGTCTTGTTTTTATATTGTCTTTCTTTTCTTCTTCATTTTGAACTTATTTTGTGCTTTTCCAAAATTTCAAGTTTTATTGCACTTGAATGACTATAAGTACTTTTAAATGTCCTCAAGTCATCTTGGTCATGCAAGTTGCAATGTTTATCTGATCCTTGACTCCAATTCTTTTTGTTTCAATATTTGTGTTTGTTTTTAGTTGATTATTTGGGTTGTGTTTTATGTCCCATAAATTTTGAACTTTTTTCATCTTAGCATGATATTGGAAATTTATTTGAAACCTTGAAACATCTTATAGCCCAATTTTGTTGGGGTTCTTTGGATCACCTTGTTATACTCTAAGGGTTTCCTTTGCTATATCACTAGCCTAAAAGTTCTAAGTCACTTGTATGCATAATCCTCAAAATTTGATGCTTGGCATGGAATTTGACCTATGTGTATCCTATCCTTGGCTATGCGTTTATGGATTTTTTTTCATACATGTGCATGTAGTTGTTTTGTGTCTTTGCTCTTTTCTTTTCATCACTTCAATGTTCTCATTATTTTTATGTTTAATGCTCTAGGGATTCCTCAAGCTGAAGTCAAGCCAAATCTAGATATTGGATCAAACGAATCCATTGAAGAACACATGGACCTTGAACTTAGGGAGGAGACCTGAGTTCAAACAATGCTTGTTGGAGAGGGGTCAAGATCACTTCCTTCTATTGGTATGGATGAGCATATAAAACTACCAGAAAATTCTCTCACTTATAGCACAATGTCTTATCAATTTGTTTGCTTGCATACATAAACTTCACTTATATAACATCATCTCTCACTTTTGTTTGCAAAATATTTTATGACATGTAGGAAGGGCTCAAAGAGCAGGAAGTTTACATGCTCAAGTTGAGCCAAATCTAGACATTAGATCAAATGAATCCACTCAAGAACACATGGTCCTTGAAGATAGGGAGGAGGCACAAGTTCAAACAATGCATATTGGAGAGCCTGGGTCAAGATCACTTCCTCCTACTGGTATGGATGAGCATATATAACTAGTTGAGAAGGCAAGGAAAAAAATTTCTCGTAGAAATTTAGATCATTTACTTGAAATGGATATGGAGAAATTGAAATATTATGCCAACCAACCTTATAATAAGAGAAAGAGGTCAATGACTAAATCTGTAAATGAAATGATCAATCATCATTTCAATCATCTTGATACACTTAAAAAAACCCAATTGTTATCACATTTACTTCTTTGTGATGAGCTCAAAGAGTCATTACAATTGTTGGGTGTACATTCGGCATCAAATAAGAAGAAACACATGGGATTACAAAAGGATATTGTTCAAAATGTTAAAAAGGGTTTAGATTCCATTGGGAAAGGATCTTGGTCAGTGGATAAGGCCACTATAAGAAGGGTGATGTTGACATCTATTGTACATCAAGATATAGCAAGAAAAAGAAAAATGTTTGCACTTACAACTAAAATTGTTTATAGTAGAACCACATTGATAAAATATGAGAAAAAGAGAAAGTTTTTGGATAAGAGTTTAGAAGGAAATTGGGCAATTATGTGTACAGCTCCCCATTCTGACAGGATTGAAGATGTTAGGAAATTGGTCTTAGGTTTTTGGTATGATCAGACTCATCCATCATCAAATACTAGAGATGTTATGAGACACAAGATTGGACCTAGTATTTATGAAAATCATATCAAACATTGGCTAGACATAAGACAATTTGAGATGTATATAAACTTTTGTAATGCATATCCTCATATAAAGATTGGAAAAATAATGTTTCAAAGGTTAAAGCCATATTATGTGAAGATAAACAAGTTTTTTGAAACTTTTTGTTGTCGTTATCATATTGAATTTGATCTCTACTATCAAGTGTTTCGAAAGATGAGAGAATAAAGATGTTGGTTTCAAAATGCACCTCCTAAACAGGAAAGTTTGTTCATAAATTCTATATTATGTGATCATGAAAATGGACCTCAAATAAACTACATAAAAGGAATTTGTGACATGTGGAAATTTGGATAATTTCCTTCAAGAATTGAGGATATTGACCTAACAAAGACAATAAATTTCAAGAGGTAAGTACTATTTTTAGAGAGTTTGTTTGTTTCAATTTCTCATAGATTTTTATTTGGATTCTCTTTGATGTAATGTTTCATTGATTGTGTGGTTTATTAGTTATTCACATATTTTACTCACACAGGTACAAGTATGTGAAGTTGCAAACAAATTTTGGGAAAGAATCCACAAGGTTGAACTATGTAGAAGAGGAGATTCCCATTAGAAAATTTATGGAAGATTTTCAAAAATTGATACGACCATTCATACAACATTCTTTTTTTGCTAAGTGGAAAGCACAACAATTCCAAACGTTGAGAGATACTTTCCCACGTGGAATAGTTCTATCAATAGTTTACTTTGAAGAAAATTACTCCTTTGTACATCAAAAGGAGATTCAATCAAAGTATTACTTTTCAAAGCAGATCACTATTATGGTTCATGTCTGTTATCGACATGCATAGTCAGAATTGGATGGTGTTGATAGTACAAATGAAGAACGAGCCATTAAGAAAGAATATCACTTTTATATTAGTGATGATAAAGAGCATGACACACTTTTTGTCCAACATTGCTTTACAATAGTTTTTGAGAATTTGAGAAGCAAGGGTGTAAAATTTGAAAATCATTTTGTATGGTCAGATGGATGTGTGACACAATTCAAATGTTCATGACCATTCTATGCACTTTGTAGATATCATAAAATCTAGAAAATACCACATGTTTGGAGTTTTTTTTAGAGTGGGTATGGAAAGGGTGAGCATGATGGAGCAGGAGCTTGCATCAAATGAGCTTTAAGAAAGCATCAAGTGAGTTATCCAGAAGATCGTCTAGACAATGCACATGATGTTGTTGAATGGTGCAAGAAACACTTTGCATCAAATGTGGTCGTCACATCTTCAAGAACAAACCGACACATTCCACATAGAGTGTTTTGGGAGATATCGGGTATGTATAAATTACATTAAATCAAAAATTTGAATTTATTTAAATTTAAAATATATATATTTATATATACATATTTGTTCACATATGTTTTTGTTGTACATATGTATCTAGGTGTGGATAGAAGATCGATGCATGGATGCAAGAGGGTAGAAAAAACAAGATTTTTGCATTGTGTTAGGATTTCAGATAGTCACCATGGATGGATATTAGACACAAGGGATTACTCTTATTTTTGCACTGAGTGCATTGAGGGAAACTCTGATTATGCATGCAAAAATCAAGAACTTGGATATGTTGGTAAATGGGATACGGTGCCACTAGTTGTTTTAGAAACATGTGATTAAAACGAGGAACAAAAAATTTGAAGACATTCCTTTGATTTCAATTGATTATGACCATATTTCAGGATTGGTTAGAAAAGGTATAGATGTGTAAGTTTTCAATAATTTAAATATTATATATATATATATATATCTAGTTAATGATCTTTAGAGACATTTCTAATTTTTTTATAATTTTTTTGTGTAAATTTGGTGTACAAGATATGTTCTTGCAGTCATAGCAGAGTGTAGAAACATTGAAGGTGTTAGCTATTATTTATTGTGTTACATTGAAGAGAGGAATAAGCTAACACAACCTGAAACAAGTGATGGAATGTCATTTCCCATATGTGAGTTTGAATTTAAAAATTTATATACATTGTATTCACATGTGCACATTACATTATAAACATTAAATATATATTTTACAAACCTTGAGCATGAAAATGTTGCACACGTTCATATGTCTTACCTTAGGTTCATGTTTACCATGCAAGTTCTATTGTAGTGCAAGGGACATATCTAAAACAAGTCAAAGTTGTTCAGCATGGGATTCATTTTGTTGACTATCAACCT
>VDFB02000003.1:407490556-407544520 GCA_007258455.2 Sequoia sempervirens
AAAAAACTATTAAGAAATATTTCTAATAATATAAAAGAATTATTTAATTTATATATATGTCAAAGATAAGGGTGATTAAATGTAAATGATCAATTATAGTTCATAAATAATTAAAAGAAATAAGGTGTCAATTTTAGGTGGCTATAGATATAACCAAAGAATGTGATCACATTTCCTGGTCCTTTATATAATTTTTTTGGAAAAATTTAGTTTCCAAGATAAAATCATGAATCTCTTGAATAGTTGCATTTCCATTCCTATAATTTTAGTTCTCATCATTATTTGCTTATCTGTCATGTCCTGAGAAATAGAACACCAAAATAACTAAAATTGAAATACAAATTATAGACACTTAAAATTGTCATGATTGATGTGCACATCTGAATTTGATTACTAACACCATTTATGTCCTAAATCCACCTCTTTTTCGACCACTTCATTAAATAATCTTCATTGTTTTAATTAAATTTATCATTTTCTCCTATTAATCAAATAATCAATGTTATTTTGACTAATTCATCCCCTTTTCATGCTAATTTTCATCTTATTTAATTAGGTAATTCCAATTATCTAATTAAATTTCTTATGTCTTCTCATTTCATTAAATAATCTTAATTATTTAATTAAATGTCTTCTAAACCCTTTTCATTAAATAAATTACTTATTTAATGAAACTCTGAATTTCACCCATCTTGCACAATTAAAACATTTTTTTAATTATCCTAATAGCTTATTTAATTCACCATCCAAATTGCAAGGGAATATTCTCCTAGAATATTCCTCCATTTGAACTCCTCCAAAATGGAATATTCTTGTAACAAACTTGCTAACAACTTCTTGAATTTTAGGAAGTCTGGTTCTTTGGATCAATAAGAGGCATTAATTAAATCCTTGATATCATTGTCAACTTGCATTCTCATCCATTGATGAGAATCCTTGATCCATGCCTTCAAATCTCATTTCTTCTCATCCATTGATTGATCAAATCAATCCTAACCATTGATTCACCATTTTATCCTATAAATACTCCTCATTTCTATGAGAAAAGGATCCAATTCCATTTTAGCAAAGTTATGCTACACATTTGCATACTCACTTTCATCCATTTGCATCCATTTTAGCTTAGTTTACATCTATTTTCATCAATATTCATTCATGGAATCCATTTCAAATATTATTACAAATAAGGGGCTAAGAAAGGGCTAGCATTCCACATCAATGCAACACCAATCCCCCAATGGGATGAGGTTTGAGTCACTAGATTAGTTTCCTTTAAAATTTTCTTGTTTGTTTATGCTTAAATGGCTTCTTTATTTGATGATTTCGAGCATTTCATTGGGAGTTTGACTTAACTAGCCAAATCTAGGTTTATTTAGTATAGATCTGGTAGGTTTAGCTTAGGTTATGATCATGCTCACATCTTGGTGCCAGAAGGAGGGAAAAACTAACCAAATAATTTGATGAATTTTGCTTGAGTTTTATGTTATTTGCAGGTTAGAGGGCTTGATGATGCTTTTGTTTAGTGCAGGGTGACACTATTGCAAATAGAGACACAATCATTTGCATTGTGATGCTATTATCCTTTTAGTAGAGTGACACCTTTGTAAATCATGATGCTATTGAAATATAGCATCGCTATTATTTACATTGTCATGCCTTTGTCATTTTGTTATAGCAATGCTTTTGATATATTGACACTATTGATCTTTCTATTTTTTTTTGGTGACTACATGTTCGCTAGAGTGACACCATTGAAAATAGTGATGCATTTGTCAAAACTCCAACGTAATTGACCTCTTTGGTTTATGATAGAGTGACACCCATAAGTTCACTAGATTGACGCTTTTGTAAAACAACATATTTATCATACAATGATGCCTTTCTACAGAACTAGAGTGATGCCATTGTTAATAGAGTGGAGCTACTGTAAGGTAAAACGGAGAGCTAAATTTTCATGTCTGCTTTGAATTTTCAATTTAATCCACTCTCTAATCATTTACTGACTGGTGGTATTCTTTTGTAAGGCTAACTATGTTGCAGGTTTGGAGAGAAGGAAAATCTTGAAGTAAAAGAGAAAAGTATCATTTGATATTTATTGTAAAAGTGTTTTTAAACACTTATGGGATGATATAAACCATCATATGTTGCTTTATTTCATGCTTTAGGACAACTAGATTTCAATTGGGTTTAAAATTTACAATGCTATGATTTTTCAAAGTTGGCTAAAATTGAACCCAAACATCCTCACCATTGCAATGTTGGTTTAAAATTGAACAACATAGATTCATACTTCAGTTTGGTTCTATTAAAATGAAGTCATCATTTCCTTTGAGGATTTAAAAAGAATGAGTGTATTCCATGCTTTTCATGCTTGTGTAGTCTTTTAGTGCATATCCACTTGTGATTTTGGGTGAAGAGAAACACTCTAAGTTTACAAAAGTTTTTGAGTAACCCCAAGGATTTGCTACATATCCTCTCCCCTTGTACTTCACACGATCTGGGGTGAAGAGGAATATAATTTTATTGTCTTTATTAGGCAAGATCCTACATATGAGACACATCCCGCAATGGAGAACTCATAAGTGACCTTGAAAGCATGTTTACTAGTGGGGTATATAAAGTTTGTAAAATTGAAAGAAAGTAGCTTAAATCAGGGGTGGTAGCATGATAGTGCCTAATCCTCATCCGAACGTAATAATTTGGGTAGGAACGACTAATTATCATTAAACACCTTTTTCTAGAGGCTGACCAATTTTTCTAAAATTTCCATTGAAGTAGTCCATGGGAGGTGCACCACTCCCAAAAGTTACTTACCATGTCTGATTTATAGTTGAGGCATAAAGCTTAAGAGTTCATTCTCTTGTACAAATCTAGGTGTGTCAAGATAGTACATTTACTTTACATGGCCTATTTTACCCCTCTATAATATCAGATTTAAAATCATTCCTTCGAGGGTGAGGTAAGCCTACTAAGAAGTGACATACAGATTCCTCTAGATTTTTAATGTGACTAATTTTATTGAGCCAAACTAGTAAGTCTTGTGGAAGAAGAGTTGTGAAATATCTCCCATACCCATTGAGTTGTTTATACACATTTCTTGGTTTCAAAACAACTCAAACAAACATCAACTTGGTCAAAATTCCAAACCCTTAAATTGTTTATTTGTGAGTGCACTTCAAGGAAAATATATTGTTGCATGCCTCTAACTATATCTTGTTTTTTTTCAAAACAATATATTAGTGGTTTCCCAATATATTTGACCATATCTCTACTCACTTATATCAAAGTTAACCTAGGTACCTATATCTTAGCTCTTTGATTTCCACAATTTCAAGCTTTTGTGGGAAACATTTTTCCTTGTCATAGACATTCTTAGTCTAAACTTAATCAATATATTTCATGTGGTATTTAAGAAATATTGAATTATTCAAAGATTAAATCAATTTAACCCACACAACATGTACACTTTCGTTTCATTTTCAAACATTTAGACTTCCAAACAACAAAGAAAAAACATGGAAATGCATACGAAAACATTGTATCAAATTTCTATTATCCAACAAGCATTGATTTCTTAGGTTCATAACACCAAGGGTAAAGAATTTTTCACTACCTTGGTCTTGTAAAAAAAGTCCCTATCAGGTTCAAAACATTAGGATCAACCATCACATTCATCTCAAAACAATTGACATCTCACCTCACAAACAAATTTGAAACTTTGGACACAAAAACCTTCTAGACTTAAGTTATCATCAATCAATCCCCTACTTTAGCTATATGTGTGTAAATGAATCCTTTTTCATACATTTAGTTAAGTTATCCATCATCCTTTTGAACAAGTCTATCTTAAAGGTCACAAGTCTCCCTCTAGGATCCACAATTTTATTAGCATCCTTATCCAAAAAAAATCAAATATCAAACCTTTAGTCTAGTGTTGTCAAAATTTTACAAGTTTATCATCCATATCACTCACCTCTTTCATCATCCATTCACATAATTGGTACTAAACACCTTAGAGGGTCACTTTTACTAAAATTTTATTGAAGTAGAGCATTCCTACAATACAAATCCCAACACACTTCTCCCATAGTTGATCCATAATTTATGGTAACAACATGATCACAACACAAAAAGAATGAAGATAAAAAAATTATCTACCATGAGTGACACAAACTAACAAATCCTTGGATGAATGATTTTAATCCTAGAGGCTTCACAATTCCACCCTACAATCCATACATGAGGTCATCATATCCTAAAAACTACAATGAAACAAAAAATATGTGTATGCCAAATAAAAACTTTGGAACATCTTGTCACATGATAAATTTAAATTAATGCCAAAAATTACCAATCTATTAACCAAATGATCAAAGCACGAGTCTTCATAAAAACAATGTTAGCTCACCATGTCAATACATGTCAAACATGAACATGCCAGATTCAAACATATCCAATATGAACATGTCAAATCCACACTTGGTGAACTATGATAGATACATTCACACCTCAAAACATCATTCAATATCCACAACATCAACCACATTCTTGAAATCCATACCAAAATAAACTACATTAAGGGTTTCAAAATCAATATCTACAACATCAAATTTCCCTAAATTAACTTACCAAAATAGTTGATACACTTCTCCAACAAACGTCTCCACCTCCAAATTAATACAATACTCTTCATCAAACTCAACAAAACATTGTTTTGTATCCACAAAAGCAACCAACACATCTCCAACATCAAGATATTGGATTGTATCGTAGAAAAATGGATCATGACATTTTCATGGTCATTTAGGTATTTCTCTAGTGATGTTTGACTTATTTTTATTTGATTTAATGTTGCAATGTAACTTATGCATTCACATTAGGTCCTAAGATTCAAATTACAATGGCGTGTGAAGGTGTTGTGAAGTGTTGTAACACATTTCTATGATTTTCTAGACTCTTCTCATTATAATTTATCTAAAAATCACTTTTTTTATCCCTTATCAAGTCCTAGTTTAAGTGTTGTAAAGTCTTGTAACAAGATTTCATGCTTTACGAGGCTTGTTATCACTATTTACACCTTTCTTATGCTTTATTTGACCCCTTTATGCACTCATAAGACTTAATTAAGTGTATTTTTTAATGTAAGCCTAACAAACAACATTAAATGCAACCTAATTCCCAACACCCACTTACAAGTCTAGAGTGGGACCCATTCGCCATGGGTGGCAAATGAGTCCCTCTTGGCTCCAAATTCAAAATAATTCAAATTTTCTTTTGGTTTTTTATTCAAAAAGACCTTATGTCGGCCTGTGATGTATTATTGGGTAATTAGGGGATAATTGTGTATAAATAAGTGTTTTTCCATCCATTTCAACCCCCATTCATCTCATTCGCTCATACACCATCAATTAGCATTCTTGCATTCAATCCATTCAAGCATCATTCAATCAAGCATCTATCAAGCATCTTGGAGTAGCCATTGACATATCTTTAGACTTCTACAACAAGGTTTTTGGTGAGTTCAGGACATTTTCATGTTGTTTATTCATCATTCCTTGCTCATTTCATTTCATTTCTTTATTAAGGGTTTGATTACCAAAGTACGATTTGACCAAGGAAAATCCCTATAATCTAACCCTTAAACATTTTTCCCCTTTTGCATGTGTGTTTGTAGAATTTATATGCATATTTGTCAAGAAAATAGGTATTGAAAGGTGGTCAACAATTCATCAAAGTGTTTCAAGTCAACTCAAACCCTAATTCAAGCTTGGAGACAACCTACAGCCCATTTTCTGCAGATTTGACTCAATCAACCTGACAAGAAGACAAGTGCAGATCTTGGACCTACAGAAATTGACTCTTGAATTTGTATGATTTTTGGAGGAGAATGATTCCCCATCATGGGGTTGGTGTAAATTTTTTTGATTTTGTTAGAATCCAATTTGGTCGAGACGATTTAGGTGTTTTTACTAGTGGGAGGACTAATTTTCCATTAGTCCCACTAGGGATCAATGATGATTTCTGCTAGTTTCCAAAACCTTCTAGACTCAACATTCAACTCTCAGGTGCACTCTTTTCAACCTTCTTCAATTTTTTTTGCATTTTTTTATGTTTTTAGTTCATTCTTGCATACCTCTCTATGTATTCAAACATTGCATATTTCATTAGTTTTGCATTCATACTAAATCAATTTCATCACTTAGCTACATCTAGATCATTTCATTTAGCCTTAATTCCATCTTGCATACCTTAGTTTGAGTGAACCACCTCAATTTTAGTGTTCTATCTCTCTCATTTCAAGTGAAAGATCCTAAGAGTGCAAGAGAAGTCCATAGAACACCCCCAAAATTAATGGTTCATTTTGGTGAACCTACATTTTGAACACATTATCTTTCTAATTTCAATTGTATCTTGCATCCTAGGTTTTCTTTGCATCAACATTCAATTAGATTTTTTTTTTTTTGCATCCTAGGGTTTCAAAATTGCATTAATGAAAGAATCATATAGATTTCATTTTCCATATCAAATCATTAAAAATTTGAAAACATGCATTTACATCTTCATTTCATCTGAAAAACATTAAAATCACTTTAAATTTTCTAAAAAATCTCATACTTGGACTCATTCGCCACCCTGGGAAAATCAATCCAACTACATTTTTTGCATTAACATTTCTAAAATTTTCATAGTATTTCTTGCATTCCTATTTCCTATTACTATCTTCTTGTTTCAGTTTATAAACTTTTTATCATTAGCATTTTGTTATTCCTAGTTTTTATTTGAATTCACCCCATCTTTTGTGGTACTTGTATGAGTGTTTGGTGCCCTATTGATAATACTTTAGTGAGACGAAGTTATAGACTCATGGATTCCCGTGATAGCACTTTCATTGTGGACCTTGGGATCTCAAGAGCTCCTACTCCTAGTATGGACAATGGTGCATTAGGCATGGATACGGCCACTAGTATACCTTTACCTTCACATACAATGCATGTTGACACACAAACCGATCAAATTCTACAAGATAAAGTCATTGGTATTCATGAATATTTTGTACATTTACAACAAGATTTATCCCTTGAAAACATTTCCACCTCTACCATACCTACCATAGAAAACCTTCATCGCTTTATTGAAAGTGATGATGGCTTACAAGTTATGAAAATAATTGCTGAGATATACAACAAACATGTTCCTTCCACTTCCCAACTAGCAAACATTGTGGTTAGTCAAGGAGGATCTCACATTCCTACTCCTTCAACCGTAGCATCCATACCCACCTATATCACTCCTCAAGTTACAACAACCGTGCAACAGGTTAGTCATGTGACTCCTTTCGCTATTCCAACTAGCATTCCTAGTTCTTTTATGGCATTGAATGTTCCCTCTTCCACCTTCATCCCTCTTAGTGTCCCCTTCACTTGTCCTAACATTACATACACTCCATCACCATTTTCTCTTCCACCTCATACCACTTACACTAATCCCCTCATTACACAACTCTTTAACACGGTTTCTTCCATGCAACAACAAATATCCACCATAAGCCAAAGTCAAAATGCTCCACCCACATATCATGTCCATAGAAGCCCATTATCTCTTGAGATCTTAAGAACACAGATTCCACAAGGAATTGAGATGCCTAGGTTTGAGAAATACAGAGGTAAAGGAGACCCTACTAATCATGTTAATGCCTATACAACATTGTGTAGGGATTTTTTACTTGACGATAAACTATTAGCTAAATTTTTCCTAGGACCTTAAAGGACACTGGATTGGAGTGGTTCTCAAACTTACCCAATCATTCAATCCAATCATTTAATGAACCTGTGGATTCCTTCATAAGTCATTTCCAAGTCCATATGACTCTCAAAAAGACAATGGATGATTTAATGAGATGTAAACAAAATGTAGATGAAAATCTAACTGATTTCATTTCATGTTATCAGTGATTGTATGCTCAAATAGATGTCAATATTCCTAATTCATATCTTCATTTTCATCTAAAAAACATTAAAATCACTTTAAATTTTCTAAAAAGCATAGAAAAATCTCATACTTGGACTCATTCTCCACCCTGGTAAAATCAATCCAACTACATTTTTTGCATTAACATTTCTAAAATTTCAACACATTATCTTTCTAATTTCAATTACACCTTGCATCCTAGGTTTCCTTTGCATCAACATTCAATTAGATTTTTTTGTTTTTGCATCCTAGGGTTTCAAAAATTGGATTAGTGAAATAATCATATAGATTTCATTTTTCCATATCAAATCATTAAAAATTTGAAAACTTGCATTTACATCTTCATTTTCATCTAAAAAACATTAAAATCACTTTAAATTTTCTAAAAAGCACAAAAAAATTCTCATACTTGGACTCATTCACCACCCTGGTAAAATCAATCCAACTACATTTTCTGCATTAACATTTCTAAAAATTTCATAGTATTTCATGCATTCCTATTTCCTATTACTATCTTCTTGTTTTAGTTTAAAGAATTTTTGTCATTAGCATTTTGTTGTTCCTAGTTTTCATTTGAATTCACACCATATTTTGTGGTACTTGTATGAGTGTTTGGTGCCCTATTGATAATACTTTAGTGAGACAAAGTTATAGACTCATGGATTCCTGCAATAGCACTTTCATTGTGGACCTTGGGATCTCAAGAGCTCCTACTCCTAGTATGGAAAATGGTGCATTAGGCATGGATACTACCACTAGTATACCTTTACCTTCACATATAATGCATGTTGACACAAAAATTGATCAAATTCTGCAAGATAAAGTCACTGGTATTCATGAATATTTTTCACATTTACAACAAGATTTATCCCTTGAAAAAATTTCCACCTCTGCCATACCTATCATAGAAAACCTTCATCGCTTTATTGAAAGTGATGATGGCTTACAAGTTATGAAAATAATTGTTGAGATATACAACAAACAGTTCCTTCCACTTCCCAACTAGCAAACATTGTGGTTAGTCAAGGAGGATCTCACATTCCTACTCCTTCAACTGTAGCATCCATACCCACCTATATCACTCCTCAAGTTACATTAACCATGCAATAGGTTAGTCATGTGACTCCTTTCGCTATTTCAACTAGCATTCCTATTTCTTTTATGGCATCAAATGTTCCCTCTTCCACCTTCATCCCTCTTAGTGTCCCCTTCACTTGTCCTAACATTACAAACACTCCATCACCATTTTCTCTTCCGCCTCATACCACTTACATTGATCCCCTCAATACACAACTCTTTAACACGGTTTCTTCCATGAAACAACAAATATCCACCATAAGCCAAAGTCAAAATGCTCCACCCACATTTCATGTCCATAGAAGCCCATTATCTCTTCAGATCTTAAGAACACATATGCCACAAGGAATTGAGATGCCTAGGTTTGAGAAATATAGAGGTAAAGGAGACCCTACTAATCATGTTAATGCCTATACAACATTGTGTAGGGATTTTTTCCTTGACAATAAACTATTTGCTAAATTTTTCCTAGGACCTTAAATGACACTGCACATTGGAGTGGTTCTCAAACTTACCCAATCATTCAATCCAATAATTTAATGAACTTATGGATGCCTTTATAAGTCATTTCCAAGTCCATATGACTCTCAAAAAAATAATGGCTGATTTAATGAGATGTAAACAAAATGTAGATGAGAATCTAACTAATTTCATTTCATGTTATCAGTGATTGTATGCTCAAATAGATGTCAAGATTCCTAATTCACATCTTCAAAAGATGTTTATCAAAAAAAATCACACTCATCTTCAGGATAAGTTGACTATGATGAAATTTCCTTCCTTCATGCGTTTATGTACGACCCTTTGTGACTATCACAACTTGGTTACCAATCGTGATTCAAATTCCACTGCTAACTGAGCCGAGAAGTCTGAACAAAGCCACCAAAATAATGCACAAAACTTTAGAAAACCAACTAGAGGCTTTTTATAGTTCAATTCCCCCTTTCCACAACCAACCCAACCTATTTAGAATCAAGTGGTGGTTGTTAAAGCAACAATGCCCTATACGTATGGGGACCTAAAGAGACAATTTACCCCCTTAACTAATACCCTCCATAACATAGTGAATCAATTGCTACAATAACAGATGACCACTTTTCCTACCATTAAACCCCTTGATACTACCCAGCCTTTACCACCCACCTTTAAACCAAATTATCTTTCTAATTTCAATTGCCGCCTGCATCCTAGGTTTCCTTTGCATCAACATTCAATTAGGATTTTTTGTTTTTTGCATCCTAGGGTTTCAAAAATTGCATTAGTGAAAGAATCATATAGATTTCATTTTTCCATATCAAATCATTAAAAAATTGAAAACCTGCATTTACATCTTCATTTTCATCTAAAAAACATTAAAATCACTTTAAATTTTCTAAAAAGCATAGAAAAATCTCATACTTGGACTCATTCACCACCCTAGTAAAATCAATCCAACTACATTTTTTGCATTAACATTTCTAAAATTTCAACACATTATCTTTCTAATTTCAATTACACCTTGCATCCTAGGTTTCCTTTGCATCAACATTCAATTAGATTTTTTTGTTTTTGCATCCTAGGGTTTCAAAAATTGGATTAGTGAAATAATCATATAGATTTCATTTTTCCATATCAAATCATTAAAAAATTGAAAACCTGCATTTACATCTTCATTTTCATCTAAAAAACATTAAAATCACTTTAAATTTTCTAAAAAGCATAGAAAAATCTCATACTTGGACTCATTCGCTACCCTAGTAAAATCAATCCAACTACATTTTCTGCATTAACATTTCTAAAATTTTCATAGTATTTCCCGCATTCCTATTTCCTATTACTATCTTCTTGTTTCAGTTTATAGAATTTTTTTCATTAGCATTTTGTTATTCCTAGTTTTCATTTGAATTCACCCCATATTTTGTGGTACTTGTATGAGTGTTTGGTGCCCTATTGCTAATACTCTAGTGAGACAAAGTTATAGACTCATGGATTCCTACAATAGCACTTTCATTGTGGACCTTGGGATCTCAAGAGCTCCTACTCCTAGTATGGAAAATGGTGCATTAGGCATGGATACTACCACTAGTATACCTTTACCTTCACATACAATGCATGTTGACACACAAACAGATCAAATTCTGCAAGATAAAGTCATTGGTATTCATGAATATTTTTCACATTTACAACAAGATTTATCCCTTGAAAAAAATTCCACCTCTGCCATACCTATCATAGAAAACCTTCATCACTTTATTGAAAGTGATGATGGCTTACAAGTTATGAAAATAATTGTTGAGATATACAACAAACATGTTCCTTCAACTTTCCAACTAGCAAACATTGTGGTTAGTCAAGGAGGATCTCACATTCCTACTCCTTCAACCGTAGCACCCATACCCACCTATATCACTCCTCAAGTTACAACAACCATTCAACAGGTTAGTCATGTGACTCCTTTTTCTATTCCAACTAGCATTCCTAGTTCTTTTATGGCATCGAATGTTCCCTCTTCCACCTTCATCCCTCTTAGTGTCCCCTTCACTTGTCCTAACATTACATACACTCCATCACCATTTTCTCTTCCACCTCATACCACTTACACTGATCCCCTCATTACACAACTCTTTAACACGGTTTCTTCCATGCAACAACAAATATCCACCATAAGCCAAAGTCAAAATGCTCAACCCACATATCATGTCCATAGAAGCCCATTATCTCTTGAGATCTTAAGAACACATATGCCACAAGGAATTGAGATGCCTATGTTTGAGAAATATAGAGGTAAAGGAGACCCTACTAATCATGTTAATGCCTATACAACATTGTGTAGGGATTTTTTCCTTGACGATAAACTATTTGCTAAATTTTTCCTAGGACCTTAAAGGACACTGCACATTGGAGTGGTTCTCAAACTTACCCAATCATTCAATCCAATAATTTAATGAACTTATGGATGCGTTTATAAGTCATTTCCAAGTCCATATGACTCTCAAAAAATAATGGCTGATTTAATGAGATGTAAACAAAATTTAGATGAGAATCTAACTGATTTCATTTCATGTTATCAGTGATTGTATGCTCAAATAGATGTCAAGATTCCTAATTCACATATTCAAAAGATGTTTATCAAAAAATTTCACACTCACCTTCAGGATAAGTTGACTATGATGAAATTTCCTTCCTTCATGCATTTATGTACGACCCTTTGTGACTATCACAACTTGGTTACCAATCATGATTCAAAGTCCACTGCTAACCGAGTTGAGAAGTCTAAACAAAGCCAACAAAATAATGCACAAAACTTTAGAAAACCAATTAGAGGATTTTTACAGTTCAATTCCCCCTTTCCAAAACCAACCCAACCTATTTAGAATCAAGTGGTAGTTGTTAAAGCAACAGTGTCCTATACCTATGGGGACCTAAAGAGACAATTTACCCCCTTAACTGATACCCTCCATAACACAATGAATCAACTGCTGCAACAACAGATGATCATTTTTCCTACCATTAAACCCCTTGATACTACCTAGCCTTTACCACCCACCTTTAAAGCAAATTATCATTGTCATTTTCATCACCAAAATGGACATGACATCGAACAATTTAAGCGTCTCAAACACTTAGTTCAAGACCTCATTGATTTTGGCCATTTGTCCATTGTGGATGTCAATGATGAAGGAAATAAGTCGGTTGCACCTCCCAATCAAAATTTAC
The DNA here is from genome assembly GCA_007258455.2 of Sequoia sempervirens. NCBI lineage: Eukaryota > Viridiplantae > Streptophyta > Pinopsida > Cupressales > Cupressaceae > Sequoia > Sequoia sempervirens. The sequence goes on from VDFB02000003.1 coordinate 407,503,298, forward strand.
AATTTTTTACCAACCCCATGCCTAAACATAATGTTTCATTTGTCAAAGCTAGTGAACCTTCAAACATTCATGTGATGAACATTGATACAAATAATGAACAACATGCTATTACTCCAAATGTTACCCAAGTTAATCCTATGGATGAACTTGTGGGTATGATATAAATTATCCCTTGTAAGGGCCCAACCAATAAATCTCTTGATATTACTTTTTCTTCTCATGATATACTTAAAAACCTTCCTGATGGTCCTCTTTACATAGTTGATCACATCTATGATAAGCCCACCAATGGGATATTAATAGATCCCACCTGTGGTGAGAATGTGATCATAGAATAATGTTTAGTATTACATCATCTCTATCAAGATGATTATTGTAAACCAATCACATGGATTAAAAAACATACTGGTTTTGTGTGCCCTACGATTGGATCAATCATACTGCCATTACAGATAGGACCCAAAACTTTGGGTGTAACATTTTCTATCATTCCACAATTAGATCAATTTTGTGTGTGGCTAGGTCATCCTTGGCTTTGCTAGATGAAAGTTGTTCCTTTAGTGGTTCACAAATGTTTGAAGTTTCCACATGAAAATGAGATATTTACCATACACCATAGTGGCTTTAATCCATTGTCATCTAAAGGTAATTTTTCCTTAGAATCCTTTTGCCTTGAACCTATGGAGCCCATCACCCCTAGAAAAGACTTATTTTTCATTACCTATCAAAATTTCAAAGCCAAACGAATAGCTAAATTGTCTCTTTGCCAAATGTCGCTGTCCACTTCCACCATTCCCATCCTAGATGAGACAATGCTTTAGCCTAAGTCTGAACCTAAACAAACAATGCAACCTCATGAGCAACGAACCATAGACAATGATACCTTGAATGAGGTCTTACAAATTTGCAACTCAACATGAAATGGCCATAAAGGATGTAGATCTTGATCTTTGACAATAGAAATAGAACAATGTTTGATCTTGGATCTTCAATGCTACATCACAACACTAGCTCACTAATATTCTTGATACTTGATATGCTTGACATGATGATGGATCTTGAATTGTTGCAACAATTAATGAAGAATGTGCCCTTGAATGCCTTAGAAATGATCTTGAATGCTATCTTGATGACCTTGTGAAGACTTGGAATGCTTAACTCTTGAGTACTTGACTTGATAACATGTAGGCTTGTGTTGCTTATATGAAATGAGGATTTGAAAGCTTGTTTATATAGGAAATCCACTCAAATGACTGTTAATTTGATCCCCAAGGCTGACATGAAAGAAATTTGAATTAAAAAACCACTTTACCTGCTCAAAACCTTAAAAATAGGCCAAATGGGACTCATTCACCATCCTGGGTGAATGAGTCGCACATGTATGGGACTCATTCTCCTAAGGTTACAAATAGGTCTCAGAGGGGCTATTTTTAGTCCTAAAGTGTCGAGAAGTCAAGGAATTAGGATTACATGTTGATCTTGTTGGATTTTTATTGAAATATGCCTTGGGATGAATAATATGGGGTCATAGGGGCCTATTAATGATGATATAAAGGTCATAAATTCAATAGGGCCCAAAATTGAATGTGAAAGTGTAAATAAATACACTTTACAACACTAAATTAAGGAAAAATTGGGTCTATTTAGCTTAGAAGGGCCCTAAATCCCATGTAAATGTGTAAAACACATTACAACACTAGATTAGGTCCACTTTTTTTACAAGCCTCCTAAATTTAATGTGAATATGTAAATAAATATATTTTACAACATTAAATTAAGGTAGAGTTAAGTTAATTTAGCTTAAGGATGGCCCAAGACCTAATGTGGACGTGTAAAACACCTCGCAACACTAGATTAGGGCGACATTAAGTCCAATTTATCATTAATTATTCCCATATCAAGTGTGAAGAAGAGATAATTTTTTCTACACTATAGGAGTTTATGGTGTTGATTTTCTCTGCAAGTTCAGTTCTTATGTTGGATTTCAATGGTAGTGCATCTCGATGCACATGATGAAAGTATTATTTGGTTTTAAGGTGGTTGTGACAGTGTTGCAGTGTATTATATTGATTTTGGAATAATCTTGGATGATGTGTAGTGTTTATTTATGGTTTTTATGTTTTTTTGGGACCTGGAGAGGCATGTATGTCATCGCTTGTTAGTGTTAGTTCAAGTTTGACCAATCTGGCATGATAGTGCTAATTGTAGAGGTTGTTTATTATTTTTGGATGTGATGAGTAGTATTTTAATATAGATTTAGATTCTATTTAACCCTTGGCATGGCCTACCTTAACTTCTTTCTATTGCGTCTGAAGTGTTTGGTACCAACCTATTTTGGTGTTACACATTTGAGGTGCATACATTTGATTAAGGTTGACCTAATTAAGATTGTTTAGGTCAGGGATGGTATAAATGCAAGGTGAGGTGTTGGAGATGTTGTAGGGTGTGAAAATAATGTGAATGTGATCAAGTGTGGTGATTTGAGTGTAATATTAAATGCTTATGACTCTAGATGCAGTGAGCATAAGGTGTCTACTTTTTAGATGTTCCTTAAGTTGTTGGAGATAGAGAGCCAAAGGTTGCAGATGGTGTAATGGTGGATTTTCCCATTTCTCTAAGATAATGAATCTCTCTATAATGGTTTTTTTCTATTTTTCTTTCTTTAGGGTAACGAGCCCTTAGCAATGATCCTAATTGTATTTGATGTTGTTATTCATATATATGTGAGCTAATCCTCACCGTGGTTTTTCCCTGCTTAGGATTTTTTATGTAAATTTGGTGTTCTATTGTGTATGGTTGTGTTTGTATTGTTTTTTCATGCATTTACATTATGATAATGCTTAATGAGGGTTTAAAGAACTTGATAAGGTCTTGAAATTTAATGAGGGATTGAATGTTTTAATGTACAACTGATTCACCCCCCTCTTAGTTGTCCTATGCATCTAACACTAGGAGCTCCCACTACATAAGTAATGTCAAATATTAAAAATGATCAAGGCATCCAAATATACATCAATAGAATAAAATATTTAAAGTGTAACAAATATCATGTAGTAATGAAGAACATCATAAAATATATACAAAATGTGGAAATAAATATGTTGCATTATAACTCTCACCACTATTCTCCATAACTCTCCTAAGTTGTCCATGCCCAAAAAATTTAAGAGGTAAATGAACCTCCATATTTTTATAAAATAAAAATGAACAACATATAACCACAAACATAGTGATCACAATAACTCCACACAAACCTCAAATATAATTTCATGTGAATACAAATATCTAAGAAGAATAACATGACCAAAGAGAGGACCTACAAATTGAATAATGTAGGATGTCCTACAAATACTTCTAAATGCTCTAGATTTGATAAAAATTATCTCCTTCATAAAACCATAAAGAGAAAATAATTATCTACATATAACCATAACCAAGATGTAAGCCTCTCAAACAAAACAATCAATTCCCAAGCTAAGGGAATAAGCCTGATAGCATATCCTCAACTCCTCATTAATGAATTATATCATAAATAACTTATATACACAAGGAGATAATCATGCCTACACTCCTCAAATAAAATACTATAGTAGTAGTCTAACCATAGCTTAGGATCTATATCCATTAGGGGATAAATCATAAAACATAATGCATCTAAAAGCGAAGAATGGGAAATACCTCTTAGATGACTATCTATTTAGTAGACTACGAGTGACAAATGAGAATGATCCTCTAGGATAACCAAGTCATCATGAATCACTCCAAGAACAATCTTCTCTATAGCCGATCATGAGATCTTGTCCATATCTAGGTGTAGGATCCTTGGTCTTATAGACAAAGATTTTGTCATCCAAGGTCTTTCTAGCACTCTTAGGGTTTTTCACCAAGAAGGAGAAAGATGGGCCAAAATGCAATGCTACACTCAAAATTAATGCAATATGGATGGAATATGGATGAAATATACCTAGATGCAATTTTTGAATGCAAGAAACTAATAAGATTAATTGATTAATGAATGGAAACTAAGAAAAAGAAGAATATTTGAAAACACATTGTGTAATACAAAAAAAACTAGAAATGAATGCAAAACTCAAACAAAAATGGATGAAACTAAAAGTGTGCACCTGAGATATTGAAGGATGATGGAAATGACACTTGAAATGTTGCTGATGCTGGATATTTAGCCTACTAGGACTCATTCACCATTTTGGCTGAATTAGTCCTAGTTCTGTGAAACTGAGCCAAAACTCATTTCAGACAAAACGATATCCATAAATGTAGATTACTCTATTCAAGTTTGGAAATGGGACTCATTTTCCATCCATGGTAAATTAGTCCACTTTTTAATTTCTAAAAATTCAAAAGTAGCAACTGTAGTCTCTGATCTGCACTTCAGCTCTTGACAGGTGTTTGCCTTGAAAATTGTGATTCTTGAACCTGAAAGTGAGTTTTTGTTGATAGTTTGTCTTAGAAAATGAAGAGAATACTTAAAAAAAAATTGCAATGCAATATTCAATGATTTCTAGGCCTCCAAGATGTCTAAATCTATGAACACACAAGAAGAGAAGGAGAAATGGTGAATGTTAGGGCATGGGGGTTTCCCTTGGTCAAACCCCTTTTAGGTAATTAAACCAAAATAGAGAAAGAATGTAATAAAGCATGAAATAATGGAGTCAAGACCTTTCCACGATGTTTGAACTTGAATTTTTGTAATAAAACATGAAGAATATGCCCTTGAATGTCTGAAAATTATTATCTTCATGACTTGAAATGATTAAACCCTAACTTGCTTGACTTGAGATGGAAGAATGATGGATCAATAATGAAGAATGGTTATGATTTAGGGTTTAGAGAGTTTATTTTATAGGAAATTCACCTTATTATCTCGTAAATTGGATCCCTAAGGCTAACATGTAAAAATAATAAACTTAAATTCTAATTTTTCTCGCTCAAAGGTCAAAATTGGCCCAAATGAGACTCATTTTCCACCCATGGTGAATCAATCCCACTTGGCAAGGACTCATTCACCACAGGTGGCAAATTAGTCCCAGTGGGGCCATTTTTCCAACTAAGATGCTAGGAAGTTAATAAATAAGGTTTAAATAGTGACTATGTTGGGTATTTCATCAAATATTGCCTCAGGATGCACAATATGGGGTAATAGGTGCCTATTAATGATGATGTAAAGGTCAATTAGGGCTTGGACCATAGAATTCAATGTGAAAGTGTGATTAAATACACTTTTCAACACTAAAATGAGGTCCACATAGCCTAGGAAGGCACAAGAACCAATGTGAATGTGCAAGACACATTACAACACTAGTTTAACATTAAGTTTATTTTAAAAGCCTTCTAGATTAATGTGAGGATGTATTTAAATACATTTTATAATGTTGAATTAGGGGAAAATGGGTTCGTTAAGTCTAGAAAAGTGTGAAAGTCCTTTACAACACTTTACAACACCTTTACAAGAAATCATTAAATGCATTTGAAAGGGTTTAAGACCTAGTGTGGATGCATAAAACACCTCAAAACACTAAATTGAAGCTTCACTAAGTCCAATTTATCATGAATTATTCCTATGTCAAGCAAGTTTCCTTTTTTCTATGGTACATGTAGCCCCCACTTTAGTGAGAGGTGAACTTGCTTCAAACTCACACTAAAGTAGACATTCAAGAGAGATCTGAGTGTACATATGCAGATGAAAAAGAATGACAAAGATAATGAAGGCAGCCAAGCCCCCAGGATACAAGATCCTAAGTCAAACCATCAAGATACATAATCATGCAATGGCAAGAATGAAAAATGGGGTGGAAAAGATGCGCTCACTCTGGGGCCACAAAACATTAGGTTGTCTCCGAGGTGAGATATCCCAAAGAAGTGGTTTAGTGAGAAAGTCATGCCAGCATGTCAGTTTCCCAACATATAATGAGAAATTCATTCCATTGTGTTAGATTCCCATTATACAAACCATACCAAAGTTGTCCTCTTGATAATGTTGATAAGGTACCATAATGAAAATGCTTTTGTAAATGTTTTTGAATGTCCTATAAAAAATGTGTAAAAGTAGATTTTGCTTTGTTCATGTAAGGTCTTCTTAGGGAAAATTGTGCCTAATGTCTCCAAGAGAGGACCTGTTAGGGTGTCAAATTTTTATCCATGGAATTCCTCATTTGCATCGGGCCACTTCAGTTGATCGTACGTGCTTGGAAGGCATCAAACCCAATGACACCACCAAGGAGAGGACACATCACAAGAAAAATTAAATCATGCTGTGAAATTTGAAAAAAGATGTTTCCTATGTATGCCTTCCACTTTAAAGTAGTTGCTAACACCATTACTGTGAGCAATTGTTTTAAAGTAGAAGAGGGTATGAGAGCTTATTCGAAAAGCCCAATGCCAAGTCATATGTTTTCGATAAGTTGCATCATGAAGAAAGGGAGTATGTCACAGGCAAGTCAATCTTAAGATATGTCATCCACATCCCAATCTTGATCTTATACATTCATGAAAGGTTAACAATTAGAAAAAAGAGACAATGACAAGTGACATACAGGGAGAAGGCTGTTGAACCCCTTGCCCCCACTTAGTGTAGGATGAGGGTCAGCCTAGAATGGATGATGGTATGCTACCCTTTGCAAAGCATGCAAAACATGCAATAGTGAGAATAATATGATCCTATAGGGTATGTGCAAGAACATCATGGAAAAAAAAGGCCCTTAAGTGGAGATGAAAATTTAGAAAAATCAAAATTAGGCAACTTGACATAAAAATTTGAGTAAGTTATCTATATTATTTCAAAAATATGTAAGAATAGAATTTGTAGAAAATTGAATGTATAGTTTCTAAACTACTAGGTTTATTTAAAAAACAATCTATTTGGTGAAAATTTGAAATTTCAATGCAGTAGTTCACTTAAATTCCAGGGAAAAAAAAAGAAGCGGTGTATGCCTAACCACCCTAACCACAATAAAATGATAATATTTTTGATAAGATTTTAGATATAAGTACTTGTAGGACTCATGTCTCGATGTGATGCATATTTTTTTATAATTTTTTTCCAAGTAAAGAATTAATTATGATTTTTTTATTACAACTTTTAGAACATATAAAAACTCGTATGTCTGACCACCTTAACTTGGTCAAAACTTCATGAAATTCATTATTTTTTAATCCTATAGTATGCAAAGCATAGAATGTGACACATGTTTCAAATTCAAAAAATGTGAAACCGTTTGAAAGCTATAGATGTTTTTCAATCAGCCTATCAATTAGGACTTTAGTTGTAATTCAAATAGAAAATGAATAATAATTATTTATTAAATTCAAAGTAAAGTATAATTTATATTGGTAAAAAATTATGAGTCTCCTTTAAAAACCCTGTTCGTTTCATCAATTTTGGGCAAAAAAAAGTCATCGGCCACATACCCTACACATACCCATCATATTGCCACTTTTTGGCCCATCATGAACCTACACATACCCTACAATGATTGCATGTCAACGAGCAACAACTAATGTTATTTATTTTGATAAGCGAACAAAGTTTCAACTTGATTGGATTTGATGGTATAGACTTTGTTACATATGTGAGAAATTCCATTATAACTTGGTTGGTATGAAACATTGTGCCTAGGTGGGTAAAGGATGAGTTCAGGTTGGTGTTGAGTTTGTTGCTTGGGTGATGGTGGGTAAAGAATTAGAGGATTCTTTGGATGTCTCATGGGGTATGTATGAGGTTCATTGATCGAGAGGGATCTAATGGAAACTTGCACATGCATAACCTCGACGGTCTTGGTTTGATGTATCCGTAAGGAAGACATATCATTTTATTGCACCATAATAGTTTCCTTAGGAGGATATTTTTTAGGAGAACTACAAGCCAAATGTTTGTGACAATCAAGGATTGGTTCTTCTAAAATGTCATCATCGTAAGTAAGGGAGCTATCCATGGTTGAATTGTCTTGTTCTATAATATTCTCATGATTTTCATTGATTGGATCATGTAACACCATAATATTATCTTCACCAATAGGAGAGATATTAGGAGAGGGAAAAAGTTGATTGTTGTCCATGATCTCATTGTCTTGTGCCATAACATCTACCCTAGTAGGAGAGATTTTAGGAAAGTGATAATCAAGAGGTGCATCACATGTCATGGTGAGATGTTGTAAAGAAGTTTCATCACAAATAGGGCTGAGATCAAGGGAAGGATAACTATGATTTGTATGTGTGTTGATGATTGGATCTTCTTGTTCAAATAGAGCCTTCCAATTGTTAGGAACATTAGGAAGGAGAGAAATAATGTTATAACTCTCAATCATTGGATTTCTTGATACCAACACATCCTCCTCACAAATGTGTTTGTCATGATCATTCATGAAAGTATTATCACAAATAGGGAGGTGTTGGGAGATGGATGGAAACTAGGTAAGGTGGTGGCAATGCATTCATCTTGTGTTGTTATACTATCTTCCCAAGGGGAATGAGGAGAAGGACAAAAAAACCTTCATGATGCTCGATGATTGTACCTTCTTTCACTAAGATACCTTCGCTACTAAGAGGAGAGGTATTAGGAGAAGTACAATTACAATCATCATGTTTATCTATGTTTGAAGTCCCTTCTAACATGTCATCTGCACAAATAGGAGAGATAGGAGGGAATGTAAGTTTAAGACAAGCGTTTGCATTTTCACTCTCTTGTGCTAAGAGACTATCATAACTAGGGAATGGATTGAATGAAGGACTAGAATACTTGTTAACTAGCTTTTTCTTTGCAAATTTAGAGAAGATTGAAACTAACATTTTGAAATAACAATCTATGCTAACCCAAAATACAATGTAAAAGACTAAAATGAAATGAAATTTTCAGATGATAATTAATTGATTATGATAATACGAAAATGTAAATGTGAAATTTAAACCATGCATGAAATGAACTAATTTAAGCTAAATCTAATAAAATGGATGTTACAGAAACTGAGCTAACTAATTTAGGTAGGTAACGGCACTAAACAAAAGCTTAATAATAGGGTTTTCAGTTTTGTAAAGGGAAATTTTAGGGGTGAAAAGGGACTGATTCGCCCTAGGCAACGAATGAGTCCCAATATGGACTTATTTTTAAATTTTAAATTTTTTTTGATGGATTTTGATGTTTTCTAAGTGCTATGATGTAGAGCTAACTTAAAAATGAAGAATTTTAGAAAATTTAAATGAATTTAGATGCTAAAAATGCAACCTAAATTCACTTTTCTATGAATGCAAAATTTGAAATGTAGGATGCAAATGAATTCATGCAAGTCCTAATGCAATATCAAGGAAAGCTATATGTATGATGAAGGATTCCAAATCAGAAAAGAGAAGTATTCAAAAATTAGGTTCACCAAAATGTAGACAAATATTTTGGCATCCAAGGTCTTTCTAGCACTCTTAGGGTTTTTCACCAAGAAGGAGAAAGATGGTCCAAAATGCAATGTTACACTCAAAATTAATGCAATATGGATTCAATATGCCTAGATGCAATGTTTGAATGCAAGAAACTAATAATATTAATTGATTAATGAATGGAAACTAAGAAAACAAAGAATGCTTGAAAACACATTGTCTAATACAAAAATGGATGAAACTACAAGTGTGCAGCTAAGATAATGAAGGAGGATGGAAATGACATTTGAAATGCTATTGATGTTGGAAATTTATCCTATTGGGACTCATTCGCCATTTTGGGTGAATTAGTCCTAGTTTTATGAAACTAAGCTGAAACTTGTTTCAGACAAAAGGGTATCCAAAAATGCAGAAAACTTTGTTCAAGCCTAGAAATGGGACTCATTCACCATCCATGGTGAATCAATCCACTTTCGAATTTATGAGAATTCAAAAGTGGAAGCAGTAGTCTCTGATCTGCACTTTGGCTCCTGACAGGTGTCCGCCTCTGAAAGTCTGATTCCAGAAATTGAAAGTGAGTTTTTTTTTTTATATTTTGTCTTAGAAAATGAAGAGAAGACTTAAAAAACTTTTCAATACAATCTTAAATGATTTATAAGCCCCCAAGATGTCTAAATCTATGAACACACAAGAAGAGAAGGAGAAATGGTGGATGTTAGGGAATGGGGGTTTGCCTTGGTCAAACCCCTTTTAGGTAATTAAACAAAAATAGAGAAACAATGTAATAAAGAGTGAGATAATGGATTCAATACCTTTCCATGATGTTTATCTTGAATTTCTACAAAAAAACATGAAAAATCTGCCCTTGATTGTCTGAAAATTACTATCTTAATGACTTGAAATGATTAAACCCTAACTTGATTGAATTGAGATGGAATAATGATGGATGAATAATGAAGAATGGATATGATTTATGGTTTATAGAGTTGATTTTATTGGAAATTCACCCTATTATCCCATAAATTGGATCCCTAAGGATGACATGTAAAAATAATAAACTTAAATTCCAATTTTTCTCACTCAAAGGTCAAAATTGCACCAAATGGGACTCATTTGCCACCCATAGAAAATAAGTCTCACCTGGCAGGGAATCGTTCACCACAGGTGGTGAATTAGTCCCATTGGGGCCATTTTTCCAGCTAAGATGCTAGGAAGTTAAGAAATAAGGTTTAAATGGCGACTATGTCAGGTATTTCATCAAATATTGCCTCGTAATAGGGCCCTATTAATGATTATGTAAAGGTCAATTAGGGCTTGGGACATATAGCTCAATGTGAAAGTGTGATTAAATACACTTTTCAACACTAAAATGAGGTCGACATAGTCTAGGAAGGCACAAGAACCAATGTGAATGTGTAAGAAACATTAAAGAACACTAGTTTAACATTAAGTTTATTTTACAAGCCTTCTAGATTAATGTGAGGATGTATTTAAATAAATTTTATCATGTTGAATTAGGGGAAAATGGGTTCATTAAGTCTAGAAAAGCATGAAAGTCCTTTACAACACTTTACAACACCTTTACAAGACATTGTTAAATGCACTGAAAGGGTCCAAGACCTAGTGTGGATGCATAAAATGCCTCACAACACTAAATTGAGGCCTCATTATGTCCAATTTATCATGAATTATTACTATGTCAAGAAAGTTTCCTTTTTTCTACATTACAGGTCCTCCTAAAACCTTATCAAAGTGTAATCATCTCAACATATGATCTCAATAAATAAGAGATATCCCAGCCTCACCCAAGTCTCCAAGTATCCATGAGCACCTGAAAGCAATCAATCCATGCTAAGTTCCAACTATAACATAGCACCATCATGAAGTTATAAATAAAATGACCAATGTACTTAGTACTAAGATAAACAATGAGATCAATGTCAAAGATCTAATTATAGAATCCTGGATCCAATCATGATAAATTTATTTTCAACCAAGAATATTACCTTCTATGAGCTCTCGCTATATTTTTATATGATGCTTCATATCCATTGTTGTATGGAATGTTAGTGTTGGTTACACCTAGACTCCATATTATGTATGTTAAAGCTTATAATGCATATGTGATTTCCTTGAGTTTACACAAAGATGTGGGTGTGATTTGGTCTTAGGGAATTTTTTTCCCTCAACGTGTGATAATTTAAAATCCCTTGGTCTATTTGAGAATATGAATTTATACATGACCTAGTGAATAAAATTACTAAGTCCCTATTTGAAAAAATTAAGAATATTATAGGGTCACTCCATGTAATAAAAATATAGGTCAAATTCATAGATGCATGATCTATTTGGTAGGTCTTCTATCCCTCCACCTTTACTATTATACCTGATAATTGTTTAGAATATTTAAATAGTAGATTATTGAATAACGCTTTGAGAGTTTTGATCTAGTCATACAATTAATCACATATTTCTTCATCATCTACAACTTTTTGGTTGTATTGTACATTTATTACATGGTATACCATTGGATTCTCTCAATGTGTGGGAAAGAAACAACATTTGTAAATTACATCCTAATAGAAATATGTTTTAAATCTCAATATGCATCGCACTTTTATCTATGAGGTTTCCACGTTTTCATCATGTCAATTTTTTGTCCTATTACTTGATTTGTGGACCCAATGAACTCACTAGATAAAAATCACATGATTCACACATCATTTTTTAATTCTTGTTCACTTCTTATGATGTTAAGGAGCCTCTTGGTGATGTTATCTTTAAAACATTTAATCAATATTGAGTGGTGCTATCTAAACATCTAATCATTCTTAAAATATTCTATGGAGATTAAATGAAACACAAAATCAAATCCAAAATTAAAATTCAATCAATCAATTTAACTTGAGATGAAAATCTCATAAAAGACATAAGTATATTTATCTCAAAGATATTTTTTTACAAATATATAAGATGCAATACTTTTAAAGCTTTATTTATAAACATGTAAATTTTTATATTAATATTAATTTAACTTTTTATTTAATTAAGTCAAGAGGCTTCCTATAGTCACAAAATGGAATGAAAAACCTGAGTACATTTTTATTCCTTGCATTTATTTTAACATGCATAGTTGGCAGTCAAAATGGAAATGGACAAGATTGTGATGGAAAAGATATGAATGACTAAATATTTTTTAGTTTTAAAGTAGATTTTAAAGCTATGAATGATTTCAACATGTGAACCATTTCATGCATAAAATGGTTTTAAATCGATTTGATATCTTTGTTTTACATTCATATAGGACAATGTGAAAACCGCTCCACCGAGCACTACAAAAATCTAAAGGACGTTCAAGAGAACAAGTCGAAATGATGGAAGTCTAGGTATGTTTCAGAATTCCCTATATACATGATTCCCCTTTCTTTTTAGATTGCAACTAGAAGGGATTAGAATGAGAGGGTTTTCAATGATTTCTTTGTTATGCTGTACTGTTTTGGTTGAGTTTTATCAACCAAAACACCATCATAGCCACCTCTATGATACCATCATGTTTCATTCTCTCTATAGTCAAAAATATGTAACCTTTGCATTCCATGGGATGACATCCATAGCATCTCAGTACAAACTTTTCATTTTTCATTTTATTCAAATCTTTTTATTTTCCTCCTATCCCATACAAACTTGCAATGTGACACATCACATGGGCTAGTTCTTTTATTTCTTCTTCCCAGTAAAAATATAGTGACTTCAATGGATCTAATAAATTTATGTTACTCTGAGTGCTTTGAAAGAGAAGTTTATAGGAACAGTTTCTTCGCTCTGCATTCTGTTATTGTCTTTATTTTATTTTTTTTAAGCTTGGCTTGAATAAAATCCCTCTGTCATTAAATCTTCAATTCTAAGTGTTTTTAAGTTGTATGGCATGGCCTGTGAATATGGCTTTAAGTTTTTTAATGGTAATAATGGCGTAAATGTTAAGCTTCTTTCTTTCGATGGAGTCTAATTTTTAGAGTCATTTCACTTTGTAGAGCTCTTTTTCCTTTCACTGCGATTGCTTAGATAAAGCAAATCATGCATGTCTAGGTTTCCACTTAACATTTGAGAGAAAAAGTGTTAAATCCTTCTCTAGCCTGCAGAGGCTTTGCATCTACTTTCCTTTTCTATCTTCTGCTACATTTATGACCATTTTTTTCCTCATCCAGTATTAGGATTACGATTCACTAGGCTACAAGCAAAAGAAATGATGTTTTAGCCATAGAATAAGTTAGATATTTTCTTTTTGATATTGTCATTAAATCATTTTACTTTAGTCTAAGCCTTCATTATGTTTGGCCTTCATATTGAAATCTTCTAATGGTTGTACTTCTGGATTGTGCCTCTTTGTGCTTCCCTATATTGTCAAGTGAGAATAGTGAATGCAAATGCACACTTGATTTCTCCACTTAAAAAATATATATCTAAGAGGGAACAACCCGTGCAATGAGCAACCTACTATCATTAAATCATTTCACATGAATGATACAACAATATGTAGTTTGATACAAAATTCTCATAGTATATTGTAATATGTTTCCTACTAATATAAGAATATGATAATATTGTATTTATTAATGTCTTTCAATAATTTATTATTATAATAAACCTTAGTGTTATTATTATTAATATTGAAATTTAATATTAATAATTATAATTAATTTAATTATAGTAATTATTATAATAAATTATTATTTATATAAAATACATCGAGAGTTATCCTTCTTTAGGCACATATTTTCATCATTTTTTCTCAATGCAATAGGTTTCTTGATAATGATAACTCTCAATGTATTTTATATATATTAATATTTAATATATTTATGCTAGTTGTAGATTTGACAGAAAAAAATCTACACCGAAAGATGCCATTCACTTCACGAAAACCCTATCCTTTGAGCTATACATCGTGTTGGGGTGGGTGAATGAGCATGTGACTGGTGTGGCCTACGGGCACTACATTAAAGAGAATATTCTTGCTCCCTTTAGAATCAGAGGAATACAATTGGAGCACACAATGGGTAGAGAAGGAGGTTATGTAGCATGGTCACAATAGAGAAGACAACCTATGGATCTCCATATTCACATTTCTTGATGTAGTATCTTATATACCCAATTTTACTTCATCCTTGTCCATCTTTGTAAATATATTTTTATCCATATTAAAATAATAGTCATCATAATTTTTTGCATTTTTCAATTGTGTCTTTGCTATAGTGGCTTGTTCATGTTGTTGTATCCTTGAAACTTTCATTCATTAGTAGATTTTTTATATTTAAATAAACATAAATAGTTTTGATAGTTGATTGAGGGTGAAATTGTTGCGAGACATTTGAATGTCATGGGATTCATTCAATGAGTGGTATTTATTTAAGATCTCAACCCAAATCTATTTCCATTTTAAACATTTATTTAATTGAAATTATTAACATCAATCATCTTTCTTAGTTGATGTAGGATGTTGGTGTGAAAGATATTTTGAGTATAGTATACTACTAAATATATCCACCCAAATATGACCATCATAGGTTACTCATGATTTATTTGAAACTAATAAAATTTTACCTTTTATAAGATCTCATTATATTTTTAGTTTCATTGTATTTTTGTAGGGAATATTAGTGTTTATTACAATTAGACTAGATTATGTAGCTTAAAGCTTAGACTGTCTATGCAATTTTATTGAGTTTAGACAAATTTGTGGGTAAGGTAATGATCTTAAGGTATTATATTTCTCTTAACATGATAAATTTAAAACCCCTTGGTTCATTTTAGGATTTTAATTTAGACAACACTTGATGAATAAAAATATTTAGCCTTTGTTTAGACAAATCAATAATACTAGAGGGTCACTCAAAAAAATCCAAAACTTAGATTCTATTTATAGATAAAAGATCTAGTTGGTATTATCTATCCTTTACTAGTATACCTAATAATATTTAAAAAAAATATTAGTGATATCAAAGGAATAAATTATTGAAGAACACTCTAATACAATTGATCTAATTATAATTGTTCACACATTTTTTCATGATATTCAACTTGGTTTATATTATAAAATTAGTACATGGTGTTTCTAGATCACATCCTCAACAAAAATGTTCATTGGATCTAGATATGCATCACACTCTTACCTATGAAGTTTTCAATTCTTCATCATGTCATATTCTTATCTTATCACATAGGTTGTGCACCCAATGACATCACTAGATAAAAATTGCATCTTTCAAAAATCATTTTTCATTATTCTAGATCACTTTAGAACAATTTAAAGTAACCTTTGAATGATGTTATCTAAGAACTAAATTCACATGATTAATTTATTTCTACACCTACCCATATATAATTATTGTACACTTGGATTTGATTGTTTCCACAACGAGGATCATTTTGTGGACACGAAGTTGATATTGTGGTTGTGGAATTGAACCATGCCTTTCCAAATTTCCAAATTTAGATTAGGCTAACCAAGCCCCATTATTTTCTCACACTGAGTTGATTGAGTATACACTTTACAAAAATTGATGCTATGTGCTAGTACTCAAAACTCATTCATTAACATTCTTATGACAATTTTGAAATCCACAAGTCCTTTCTCATTCTAGTTCATTAAAGGAGCAATTAATAGTGAAACCTTTAGATTTTGTACACTAAAAGGAATAACAAATTTGTATACATCATTTTAAGGCACTTGCTTATTGTCCTCAAAATTTTCCACACTTTTTGAAGGTTGACCTAAGAGAATATATCTTCTTGCAATGCAAAATCAGTCTTTTTAGATAAATTTAATAATTGCTAACCGTAAAAAACTAGAGAAAAACAGAGTAAACAAAAATCAGCCAAACAAACCACTAAACAGAATTCCACATTACATATGATCAAATCCAATATAGAGGATAAATCTGCAACTATGTGCTTGATCTAGTCACAAAGTTGATCCCATATAGAATAAACATTCAACGCAAAATTACAAAAGTTTCACCTCTACAGAATATTCTCGAAATTGGCACCCCTCTTCTGAACTAAACCATAGTTATGGCAGCATATATTTGACAAACACATTATAACCAAATTGAAGAATCTTTACTAAACATATACATTCTTAGATCATAAAACTAGATGACCTTTCCATTCGTTAACATTGTTCGACAGCCGTCAGGTCATAATCAGGCCAATTCTGGATGCTCCTTGCAACCTCGCTAAGATTACCAGCTGCAATATACTCAAAATCATTTTGTAAAGGCTGAGTGTTGAGTACATACGCCCACGTAATATTCTCCGCCGTCAATCGCATGAAAAAGGAATGAGCTCCTGGGGCCCCTCCATCGTGCTGAAAGCTTCTTATTTTTCCCTCTCCATCCACGCTAACAAACACAAACAGTCCCTTTGAGTGGTCGAACAAAATATTCCCTTTCGAAAACCTCTTCGCAGGCATGCCTGCGTTCAGCATGGCGTACACCATATCCTCCTTCAGAATCGCCGGCTGCCGGAGCCCGTCAATATGGTCAACAAATCTCACAAAGTCTCCGGCGCTACCGATCCAGCCGCCAACGGAATCCAGGCTACTGTAGTCCAGGAAGCCGTAGCTTAGGTTGACGAAGCCCTCGCCGGGAAATATGGAGACCCACAGATTGTCTTCTCCGTTGAAACCGTAGTACCGAACCTCCTTCTCTGCCCGCCGTTGCACCTGCGTGTGCCCCAATTGTATGTCCCTGATACCTAAGGGAGCAAGAATATTCTCTTCAACGTAGCGCCCGTAGGCCGTGCCGGTCACATGCTCGATAACCCGCCCCAGCACGATGTAGCCGAGGTTGGAATAATGCATGTTCGACCCGGGCTCGAAATTCAGCGGCAGGGCTTTCATGAAGCGAATGGCGTCTTCCGGCGTCGGAGGCGGCGGTTTGTCCAGGGCTTGAGCGGCGTACAGGGTCGCCGGCTGCCCGACAATATCGATGCCGGTCGACGTCCGCTCCCAACCGCCGGTGTGCTGCAGCAGGTTCTGTACTGTGATATTCAATAACCGGCTGTCGGCGGTGGCGCCCCTGGGCGGTTTGAGATGTTCGAGAAAACTGAAGGGTTTGTCTTGGAGACTTAGCTTTCCTTCCTGGATAAGCTTCATGATGGCGGTCCCTGTGATGACTTTGGAGATGCTGTTATATCTCATTATGCTGTCTGTGCGGAGGAGATCTCCCGTCTCTTGGTTGGCTACTCCGAAGGCTTTTGAGTATTTCAGTTGGCCGCCTTTTGCCACGGCTAGTTGGGCGCCCGGGACATTGCTGTATTGTATGAGCATCTTCATTACTGTGTCAAATCTCTGCATCTCTGGGTAATCATTGTACACATCGGAGAGTCCAGGGATGGCATTTGAGAGAAACAGATGGAAAACAAGGATCGTGAGTGGTACTACCATTGTACTCGATCTGAAAGAAACTCTGTTAAACTCCCTCAAGACTTCCAAAATTCTCCGTTTTATTTTGGAGGATTTTTCTTCCTGAGCATGCTTGATACGCTCCTGTGAACCTTAATAAAGAAAATTTCCGCAGAGCTGCAATATTGATGATGCTATAATAATATTATTAATATATATTATTATATTATAATATTACGTATTGATGACATTTCTATAGTTCATCTGAATAGATTTTGATTAAAATTCTAGTCTTAGACAAGCAATATATATATATATATATATATGACTTTATTTTTGAACAGATAAGTGAGTGTTCATTAAGAATATTAGTGGTGATAAGCATCTTTTTATCTTTTGTGGTGATCAAAACGCTCGAAGATTTGACCCTTTTTTTTAATTAATTAAAATTCAAAAACGATGTTATATTTAAATTCCAATGGATTAATAAATATTATTAAATGTGCATTTTGAATAGATATAATGACTAATAAAGAAAAGATAATGGTAGTATATATATATATATATAGATTGTTGAAAATAACATTAAATTTTAATTTTGAAAAAGAGGGAGAAAACAATTTATGATTATTAATTTAAATTTTGTTATTTTATTTTTTCAAAATGAAGTGTTTATATTATCATTTATAAAACAATGTTATGCATGTTTATAAAAAAAGTTAGATAGAAAAAGTCACACCCCAAAAGTTTCAATGAAGAAGAAGCTTGGAACAAAATACAACTACATAAAACTACTACATGGTGAGAACAATAGCACTAGGGGAAGGATATGGATCCCAACCATCCAATTTTCCCCATCCATCAACAAGATCCAAAGTGTCCATAAATAGGTCCACCCATAATTATCTTCATTAACTTAACCATGTTTTTTATTAAAAGATTATGATGAAAATAATATATAAATTAATTTATATATACTCTTATATTTTGATGAACCTTCTTGTCTTATTTTCCTCCTAGGGTTTTGAGACTAGAGAGATTATTTAGGGTTCCAATTTAAGTTTCACGTGTTGAATATTAATTTTTAATGTTAAGTATTTAGATTTTATATTTGATGGTTAGGGACACACAAACAAAATTAATATTAAAATTAATTTATCTGTCTATCTAGATTTAAAATGTTCTTTGGTTGGAGAGAGAGAGAGAGAAAGAGTTATGTCTAGGTTATTTCAGAGAGTATTATGTCTAGGTTATTTCTTTTTGATGTGTGCTTTGGTGCCCTAATGTAAATATTTCTAGGCTACATTAGACTAACAAAGCCCCCTAAGAGCCTTCAGATAAATAAAGTGACAATATTTTGGATGGATATGTTGGACTTAGAACATAAATATTGATCTAGAGTTAGAATTAGGGACTATGTCACAATAGATAGAGTGCAACTATTGAAATAGGCAACATATATGGTGGATTCACTTAGATATGTTGTTTAAACTAAATTTTTGGAAAAGCTAAATATTTAGTGTTTCCAAACAATTTCACATAGAAGGAAATATTGTTTAGACTTAGGAGCTTTTGGTGTTTTGACATTTATCAACTGCATAGGGCAATAAAATGTCAAATATTTATATAACCATAAATTATCCAAGTGGTAGTGACACATCTTTGCAGTCCATTTGTTTGAAAGATTTTGCATACCCATTTTAAAAATTTGTCAAACAATTAACATGCCTTGTCTATGCTTCCACATTTTGCGTACATTTCTACCAAGGCACTTCCAATTGAATTTTCTTGAATGTTTCTAAAGCCTTACTTTTTTAACAGATATTTTTGAGGTATTATATCAAACAGTTCATGTGCCTTCCACATTTTGCATACATGTCTACCAGGGCACTTGCAATTGCAACTACAACATCTTGTAAAATTCCCTCTTGATGATTTGATTGATTTCCATACCCTATCCAAAGCTCCCATTTTGGCATAAGCAGGGGGAAGGTTGTGGAATTTGGCTTTGCAGCTATCAATTGCATTTGCTTGAAAGTTTCTAAAGTCTTTTCAACAAACCAATTTACAAGGATGACATGATAATATTTAAGTACAAGCTTAAGTTTAGATCTTGCATTTGAAAGCTAAATTGAAGTTAAAATTATATGTTTGAGGCAATGCATATAAGACACCCATACAAAATAGTTCAAAAGAAAGAGAAAAAATGTAAAGAATGCACTTGTAACCTATACTTGAGAGTAGTAAAATTTTGAAATTAAACATAAAGAATAATAGTATATATATATATATATATATATATACTCTTTCAAATCGGCATTGAATATTAGAGGATGAACTACATATTAGGATTTTTTTTTCTAATATAAATCAGGTAAAACTTGTTCCTTTGAGTAGATGAATAAACTCTATCAATATTTAATAGTAAGGTTGTAAATGAAAAATTATTGTGGTTACAAGATAAAAGAAAATAATACTAATAGGTAATACTTATATTAAGGAATGTCATCTCCAACAACATACTTAACACTAATAATTGGGTTATAATCACATTATGTATCATAAATACAAATATTAACATTGATGAAAATATTATATTATGGATAATAATTGTAATAAAACATAATAAATTGAAACTTATTTCATATGAACATGCAAGGGAAATGTTTTTGATAAAGGGAAAAATGGGTTTTATAGGGACCCGAAACCACCAAGTTTACAACAAAAGAGAAAGGACTAAAAAGTCCAACAGTAAAAATAGGTTGCACAAAAGGAAAAAACTAGAAAAAGCAGCAGCCGCCTGTAAAAGACCATGAGGGTTAGACAAAAAACCAGTTGAAAAGCCAACAAAAAGACCATCTGCAACTAACCCAGAGTCTTTAGAATAGACTCGGTCTTAGCCTCTAGGTTCGACATGTCTTGAACACCCTTCTTGAAGGTTTGAATCATCTGCGGCTTAGGCAGAGACTTCCTCTTCAAATTAGCCCTGGTTCTCTTTGAAATACCAACATCCTCATCCTAGTTTAGGGTTTAGGTTTTAGGGTTTTATGGTTTAGGGTTTAGGGTTTAGGGTTTTAGGGTTTAGGGTTTAGGGTTTAGGGTTTAGGGTTTTAGGGTTTAGGGTTTAAGGTTTTAGGGTTTAGGGTTTAGGGTTTAGTGTTTAGGGTTTTAGGGTTTTAGGGGTTAGGGTTTAGGGTTAGTATGTATGATAAATAGTAATATTATTATTTAGAGTAAATTTTAATACTGCAATAATAGTATTTACCATTAATGTTATGAAATGATAATAATGTTGTTATATATTAGTAATATAAGCGTTGCAAGTTTCATTATCCAATATACAGTTCCCAATGTATAAGAAACAAAACCATTCACATTAAGAGAAAGTGCCAATAAATGTTTCTTTTATTGTGGGTTTTAGGGCATGACCTTGGATAACCAAATAGTAATGTTGTTAAAGATTAAAAATTGTCAATTTTGGAACAAATGACAATACCATTAATTGGAGTAAATGCTATTTTAAAGTTTAAACTTATATTTTAATTTTAGGGTAAATACTTTTGGTTGAATTTATGAATTAGAAATAGAAATTTTGAAAGGGCCCCACCCTTTTACAAAGACCAATAAAGAAACAAAAAATGATCAATAATATTGGCATCGAACAACAACAAGAAAAATATAGTTGTAAGTTAGGAAAGTAACATCCAATTAGAAATACTCCACGAATAGTGGCAATGTATCTAATAAAGAGGGCCATTTTCCCAAAAACATTAGTAGATCTATCATTTCACAACTTGAATCCAAAATTCTTCAAGGAACTATATCTTATTGTCAACCTTATCCTTTTCCATGAATGAACCTAGTTGAGGTTTGTAATGGAGTTTCCATCTTTCATTTCCAAATTTGAGACCAAAGGGAATAAAGGGTTCCTATAATCTTCTAAACTTGAACCTTCTTCATATTTTTAAATTATTAGAAGAAATACCAAGAGGTGAATGTTGCAATTCAAGAGAATGGTAGAGGAAATGAACTCCAACTAGTCCATCTATAACATGATTCTTGTCTTGAACAATCTACTCTAAATTTCTCTTGACAAGACCTTCTAATTAGTCATGTCTACAAGAGGACCAACCACCCCTCGATTATGCTCAAAGGGAGCTTCAACGAAATCCTAAGGTAAATAAGGCTCCATCTCATCCTTATGCATTTTGTTCAACCTTTCCTTCCTCTAAAATTCCTAAACCTATAAAATACATAGCTATCTACACATGACAACATGGTGAAAACACAAGAAAATCCTATAGCATGACATGTTGAACCCAAATAATCAAATTCAAAAATAATTTAATCTATTATAAGTATAAATAATTTGATAGTAGAAACTTTATACATATAAAAATATGATAAATATGTGATTATTTTTCTTTCCAATCTATAAATTTTTGATGTGCTTGGCTATATAATTGAGATGATTCACTCATTTAATGTAATGATAAAAATTTAGTATGCACATGAAAGAAATATTTTCGAGACATCAAGCTACCATTCTACATAACTCACATGGAAATAAGAATATTATTTTATTTTAACTAAAGAAATTGTGTGTACTCTATCTTGAAAATTACTAATTAATTTTTAATTATATACTTATAATTTAAAATAAGAGCATCCTTTGTAACATGGAATAGATAGGTTAATTAATGAAATAAAATATTTTTTTATATTAAGAAAAATTTACAAATATTTGAAACTCATACATTGAGAAATTGACTAAGATGTAACTCTGTATGAGAATTAAGATGCTCGAATAATTTATATACCTTCTTTCAATAATTAACATTAGAAATTAATACTTGGCTCATATTGTATACCTACCTCCCAATGGTCTTGGAATGGATGCATTTAGATGCAAAAGGATTTCAAAAGGCTCATGGTACTTGTGGACCCCTCAAAGGCATGATATAGAACACATGAACTTTATTTATGAAATTTGGTCTTTAGTTGTTGGCTTTTAGTATGCATGTTATCTATAAGATGGAATTATTAGTTGAGACTCTTAATCTTCCATTGTTGGTTTCTAGTGTGATTATACAATATGAGCCAAGTATTAATTTATAATGTTAATTATTGAAAGAAGGTTTTGTTTCATAAGAAGAGGTATGCTGACATATTCCAAGGCACATGTTATTATCCACAATGCATGAAACTTCTTCACATCTCTACCAAGTGCTAAATAGATACAGATCTACCATTTCCATGGAGAAGAATGATGATTTAAAAAGAAAATATCATGCCCTTTCTTTCTTGAGAAGTCATGTTTGTATTCATGATAATTTGCAACTTCCATCTTCATCCAAAAAGAAATTTTGTTATCATTATGTGCCTGATATTAACAAATCAAAACCTTCTTTTGAGAATGATCACCAACACAAAGGTAAACGAGTGGAAATAGAAGAAAGCTCGATTAATGGCTTTCAGCATGTTGGTGGCAAATCTGCATCTTTTTGAAAGTGGCTTCCCAGCTTATCAGTCTTATGTTTAGTAAGGTTTTGTAATCTCCAATGTTATGTATTCGGGTCACGGGTATATCTAGTATGATGTCTTCTTTTGGGTATTTTGGGTGTATAAGAGAATGTGCATATGTACTTATGTATTCAACCAATGTGCTTATGCAATGTTGTAATCAAACAATTGGTCATTTGTACTGGGACCTCACTGGTCTTTTTGATATTTTGTAAAATTTGTTGCTCGAACTGCAACTGGGGGTTTTCTTGTTGGTTCTTTCTCACCAGTATGTCCGCCTGAACCAGCTATATGTAAAATATTATATATAAATAAAATTATAAGTGGTCTCCCACTTT
Source organism: Sequoia sempervirens (assembly GCA_007258455.2). Taxonomy (NCBI): domain Eukaryota; kingdom Viridiplantae; phylum Streptophyta; class Pinopsida; order Cupressales; family Cupressaceae; genus Sequoia; species Sequoia sempervirens. The sequence continues at coordinate 407,526,947 of VDFB02000003.1, forward strand.
AGCATAAAAAAAAAGTTCTTGTAAATGTCCACATCTTTTTCCTTGACATAGTTGCTATTTTCCTAAAACAAGATTTTCTTTTATGCAAGGTCCCACTCACTCCAAGATTAGTACAAAAAAACTATACCTGTCACACCTATAATGTAAGATGACCAAGGCTTAATACCAAATGAAAGAAAGTAGTGGTGTAAAAATATTCCTACACTAATAAATGGGATATTATATACTCAAGCACTAACAATACCTACAAGCCAATCATATGAATCATGTGATATTATATACTCAAGCACTAATAAATGGGATGTTTTGAAACTATACATTAAAAGTGGTTTATTGAAACCATGAGTGAAAATAATTCAACCACAATTTTTGTATTCCACTTTGATATATTCAAACCCATTAAAAGATTTTTTATGATTTTTCATAATGTTGGTCAATACTTTACTGTAAATATTCTATAGTCATGCTCTTAAATGTCATAAGAATATGTCATAAGAGGGTTTCATCTTATAAAGCTATAATGATATTATATGCTCTTAGAACATCTTAGACACCTCCCAAAGCATTCAACAAATGACAAATAACTACCAACACAAAGTGAGATGCCTCATTTCCTAATATGAGGACAAAATAATAAATCAAAATATTAGGATGCAAGGTTGACCCACCTTTCCCAATACTTGGCTAAGTTTATCATCTATTGAGGAGTGGATCCCAACAACAATTGTGCTTAGTGCTTACTACTAATCCAAGGAATACCTATTCATTTTTTCTTTATTGTATGCCTAATGACTCCTCATCTCAAGTTAAATTGTGGGAATGGATTTTTATGCCCTCCCTATGACTAAATGGCTACAAAGAGGTGAATATGATATGGTGGAAAAAACCAAGATACAAGTTGGTTTAGTTCTCATAAACTCTCTAAAAAATAATTGAATTCCTACATCCTAACTAGAAATACCATGAGGGGTTTAGATCCCATTTTAGAAAAAAAATATTCTTATACTCATCACTTTTTCACTTGGACCAACTAAAGAGATGGTGAACTATGGGAAACTTAGTTATATTGATAGATTTTACTTAGTTATTTCTCTTTCCATTGTCCCCTCTCCACAAAACACCCTTATTTAAATAGATTCTATTAAACCTATCTCACATATCACCTCCCAATTCTTTAAATTTTTCAAATTTCCTATTCCTCATACCTAATAATATATCCTTCAAGCTCAACACTTCCCACCTCAATAAAATTGATCACCTTGCTTCCCTAATATCCCTTTGGTTGATGTTCCTAGACCTCAACAAAATGGTAAGTGGATACAATTGTGGAATGATACGATTAAATCTATTGCACACTACCTTACTTTGATCTTACAATAAGAATATGGCTAGAAAGAGATCTAGAATGGAAAAAAAATATGGATCCAAATAGAAAAAAATAAACGTGTTTTGGCTTTAGCACTTACTAATAACTTTTCTACAAGGAGTGGTTGCTTTCGTTGAAATAAAACTTAAAAGATTTGAACTTAATTGTGGTAGAGGATCTCAATTAAGAGATAGGCTACATTGGCTGAAAGGATATAAGGGATACAAATTATTTTTTAGTTATCTTGAACATATTTACATTCTCAAGAGTGGATAATATCTATCGTTGATCAAGAGAGGTAGTTCCACGACAAATCTAATGATATTGAATCCATTTTCTTCCAACATTACAAATAATTTTTAATTGATCTAGTTGAAGGAGATCCACTTCAAGATATAGTTGAGGAATTTATTGGCACTTGCATACCCAAAGTAATTGGTCTCAAAAAATAGGCACATTTAGATAATTTATTCACCCTTGAGGAGGTTGATACTTCCTTGAAGGATTTGAATACTCAAAAATTCTTGGAATAGATGGTTTAGCTACACAATTCCTTAAAACAATATGTCCATTTATCAAGGAGGACTCTATGAGGTATAAAAAGTAGCTTTATCAAAGGGATCCATCATTTAAACTCTATTAATCAAGGGTTGATAAATTAATTCCTAAAGGAAAAATATTTTATTTTATCTGAGGGTAGATACTAATTACTCTTCTTAATACCTCCTACAAGATTGCGGCTAAATCCATGTCTAAAATAATTGAACATATGACACAAGAAATTGTAAGACTAGAAAAAACTATATTTATATAAGAGGGAGATTTAAATTATAGAACTTGAATATTTTTAAGGTATCTCATTAGATTCTACTTACTCTAACTTAAATTTAAAAAACAACATTAAAATCCACAAAATAAATTTCAAAGACATAATAAATTATTAGAATATTATTTAAAAATCTAATTGTAATGAACATGTTATAGTAATAAATATTCAAATTTTAAATCTATGAAAATATATATAACCAAATGATCCTCGGTTTTCATATATAATTTGTGATGAGAATGTTGAATATTGTAATTTTTTAGGCCAATCTTTAGGTACTAATTCACCATTGTTAAAATGATCCTTAGTTTATTCATTGTTTTTTTATGATTATAATTTTTTTCAATTTCCAGTAAACCAAACTCAAAATAATGGTATAGATTAAGATTCTTGTCTTTATCATAATTAGAAGTTGTATAAATTGTTAAATTATATATTTTTTAACATATATAAAATGTATGGTTGGATTAGTGAGATATTTATAACAAGTATGCAATATATTTAATCATATAATTATTTTTTTAATAGAGATGAATAATTAAATAAATTCTATAACAATATATAAGAATTAGATAAAAGAATTAAAATTAAATATATTAATAAAAAATAGTGATACTATTATTGAGGGTAATATAAAGGGGGATCGTCATACTAAAATAAGTCACAAATAAAATCACCCGAGTAAGAAAAGTATTTTATTGATAATCTTATTAGGGATGCTAAGATGGTAATAATTTTTTTGCAAGAAACAATGAGTTGACAAATAATAGTGTTTATGCGCTATTGTAAATATATATATATATATATACATTATTAATATTATTAATAAAATTTATTATAGTATTGATATGGGTATTAATGGATGGTATTTGTAATAGTATAAATGAGGGTATATGTAAACATGATATCACTATCACATTAACATTTCTATTATGAGTAAAGTTTAATATTATTTGTGAGTAATAAAATTGATAGAATGTTTGTATTAATTGTAGAGGGAGCCTTAATATCATCGAGTATTGTTAATACTCTTATCAATATTCATATCGATAGTTACCTTAATACTAATGTTAGCATACTTAACCTTATTAATGCTCATCGATAATTGGATAGCATTTTTGGCAAAACCTTTTATAGATGTTGAAATATGAGAGGAAAATAAATAAATAAATGCAAACCATATAATTATTCATGTTGTTATTACCATCAAAAGTTACATATTTAGTACTTTAAATGCCATCATTGGGTCATGAGGAACTATCCTAATAATCATAATACCATATTGACCTTACTGTCAACAAGAAATAGAAGTAGGAACAACTCATTGTGGGTTACGATGACATAACCATTATAATGAGAATATTATTAGTGTAACCATTAAATTGTGATACTTGCAAATTTAATATTTAAAGTATAGTTAATAGTGAGAGATGCATTAATAATAGTATCGCATTAGCAAGTTAAACCAACAAATTAATTAAAGAAAGGATGTTAATTCTATTGGAGATGGTTATTGTTGCATCATAAACGCTTAAAGCATTAATTAGCGTAATTAAAGGATTCAAAAAAAAAAATTATTGGGTTTTTCTAGTGAAAAATTATGGGCATAACAATTATATATTTTTTAACATATATAAAATGTATGGTTGGATTAGTGAGATATTTATAACAAGTATGCAATATGAAGTCAAACTTTATTAGATTTGATTCTTAATAAATTAGTTTTAACGATTCAATTTATAGCTTTATGCAATCTATAAGTTTAAATAGTTTGATGGTATCTAAACTTTATACATATAAAAATATGATAAATGTCTGATTATTTTGCTTTCCAATCTATAATTTTTTGATGTTCTTGGCTATATAATTGAGATGATTCACTCATAATGTAATGATAAAATTCATCCTCATATGGAGGATTTTATATTATCTTCCATTAAATTCATCCTCTTTATGAGATTCTTATGGAATATTGATATTCTAGTGTGAATTCTTAATTTTAGACATATCTTTACTAGATAAATTTAGGTTCAATGAAGGAAATAGAACTTTTTTTTCACTTACATAATCCTATTTTGAAGTTAATTTATGTTAACAACTATTAGATTAGATATTTTTATCCCCAATTATTTTCAAATAATTTTACACTAATCTTTGCTTTCTTAGTCTTTCTTTCATTTTTTCATTTAAAATTTGAACCATTTAAGGACCATGCTATGTTATAGATTATAGTTGTCTTCTAATTCTTTTTAAATTGTTAATGGTATGAAAATATTATTGATGAGTAGATGAATTATTAGAACTATTTTAGATAAATATATTCTCTATATCTAGATATATCATTTACCAAGGTCACATTGCTCCTTTAGTTGTACATACATATATAACATGGAAAATGAAGATGTTCCACCTATAGAAAATTTGTTTGAAAATACCACTAATGAGATTAAAAAATTGAGAGATTCATTAACATAGGGTGCAAACCCAGGGATATATAGTGAACCATGCATGCTAATATTGCATAGTCTAGAAAAACTAAAAGATGAACTTGAGAGGACTAGTGCATATTCCCCATATAGAGTAGCTGCTATTGTTTCCCGCATGCGGGAAGAAGTACATGGTGGCGTTCCCCTTAAAAAAATACAGGATAGTGTGACCAAAGAAATGATAAAAGCCACTTGTTTTCCATTTTATCAAAATGTGTGTAAGGTTAGGGGATACCAGGTCACTAGATGTGTCGATCATCCTATGGCCTCATTGATCTACCCATGATTTCTCACAGCACATGGTCTATACCCAAATAATGACTAGATTCCATTGTATTTTGTTCAGTAGTTGTATGTTGAGGTCCATTAGGGCCTCAAAGTCAACTACCTGGACATTCCACCATATGCTGGTTAGGGGTGTAGTAGGATTGCTGATAGGCCCACCTATCATTGAGCCGATAGACCACCTATCATTGAGCAGATAGACCACCCCTAGTGTTTAGGGTATTGGTTGGTGAGAGGTCTCCTTTTCTCACCCCAACTCTAGCCCCCATAGCAGATGAGGTTGTTGTTGCTTCCCAAAAGGAAGCAATTGACACTGTAGGTGACATTGTGGCTACCACCACTAGGATATCTGATGATCATGTAGGTTAATATTTGTTGTCCAGACATTCCTGGTCCATGCCATTTTCAGTACAGTGGACCACAATGGATCCTTTTACAATGGTCAACATCCCTACTCCTACACAACTTGATGCACTTACAGGAGATATGGCATGCATGACTCTACATTGTTTGGTTGAGGACCTGTTGGAGGCATATGCCCACATTGTATTAGACAATGGGATCAGTATAGAGCATGTTAGAGATCATTTGAGATGTAGAGGTTGTTCAGTTCCAGGATCCCATCACTCTTAGCTCAACACTAGTGTGCATCAGGATCCACCTACAGTTCATTTGGCATCTACATAGACTATGGGTTTTATTGATATGTTGATTGGTTCTGGTTCATCATTGTCGATGCCATTTCACCTTCATAGTCCTCTACATTCATCATTTTTGGAACGACATGGGATAGATCAGATGGATGCAGATGTTGATTCGTCGCTTGACCATTTGGTGGATATGGTGGAGGCAACCGTTTCAGAGGACTTAGCTCATCCAATATTAGATGATGTGCATGTATGTGTGCATGTGCATGTTTCAATTCTTTTTTCATTATTTTAATTTTTTTTTAACTAGATATTCATGTAAGTTGATATATATATGTATATATATTGTTATAGGTGGACATACCTCATATCACTCCTAGCCTTGGTCCAAATTGTGTGCATGATTGACGTGACTTTGTGGATGAATCTGTTGCCAGTGGACATGTGAGTTTTACATTTTTATATAATCACATGTGTATATGTACATGCAATATTTATGTATGCAAAGATCTAGATTGATATTTAAAAATACAAGTTCATTTAAAAATAACTTTCATAAAATTCATTTAATATAAATTATATGTATTTAACACATCTTGTACACAATTTTATTTGCAGGGCTCAACACATCCATCAAAGTAGGACCGTTCTCATTCATATGGCCATTTGACTAGGAGTAGACATTCATATTAGGCCATGCACAGTATATTTATGATCTTTACCACATGTATTTGCTTATATGATGATCTTTAGTATTTGAGATTTGATGATCTCTACCTTACATTTTCTTATATGATATACATACATTTGCTTATTTTTTGATCTTTAGTATTCGACATTTAATGATCTTTAATTTACATTTTTCTTATATGATATGTACATATATTTTCTTATATGATATATACATACATTTTCCTCTTTTCTTATAATATGTGTTATGTTTATACATTGAATCCCTTTACATGTATGTACATGTGTTTGCTTACGGTTTAAACATGTTTACACATAATATATGTATGCATTTTCTTTAAATATTCAATATACATACATTTTTTCTTATTTTATGATCTCTTACAACTTACATTTCCTTATATTCAATATACATTTGATCTCTAGTAGAATTTTAGGGAAATCAATGCCACTTTATAATTAAGTTCATTCATGTTGATCACAATAAATATTTTTTTAAATGACTTAAGCAACATGAACCATTGAGTTGAGAACAAGATATAATCTTTTTGACAAGTAACTTGAAATTCAATTCAAATATAATTAAGAAAATTCAATTCAAATTATACCTCTAGATTATACATTTTTGACAAGTAACTTGAAATTCAATTCAAATATAATTAAGAAAATTTAATTCAAATTATATCTCTATTAAACATTTTTGACAAGTAACTTGAAATTCAATTCAAATATAATTAAGAAAATTCAATTCAAATTATACCTCTAATATACATTTTTGACACTTTAACAAAATTCTAAGATTACTAGATATGTTTTGCATACCTATGAATTAAATAACAAAAATCTCCACAATGAAATAACTTGTTTGTTTACTACTTGATTCAATTAAACTAGGATCTAGTTATTCCATGTACACTAGAATATTTTTTTTCCCATCCCATATGCATATAAATAGAAGCTTATTTTTCATTATTCTCGATATCAAATTGCAAGATTAATTCTCATTTATATCACTTGGAGCGCAAATTTTGGAGAAATTTTTTTTTGCACATTTATCAAGGAGGCAAATATTGGAGCTTGACAAATTTTCATTTTTATCAATCAAGAAAAAATTTGGAGGAGAATATAACTAAGTTGGTAGAGAACTTGTTTTGAGTCATCTTTAAGTTGAAGAAGAAAATGGGACAACAAAGAAAAAGAAAAAATGTGTCTCAATGAAAATTGTCAAAAGAAGAAGAACAAAAGAGGCGTGAACAAAACTTGGAAAATTATCATAGAAAGAAACAAGGTACATGCATGCTTGTTTCTTCTCTCTCTCACTCTCAAGTGTGTGTTTAGGACTTTTACTTTGAAAAAACATGAGTATTCATTTGATGGGATGGAATCCATAATGTGCATTACTCCACCCAATAATTTGGTTAGTACACCTAAAAATAAATTTGTATGTGCATACATTTTGTATTGGCTTTCTTATTAAAATTAGAAATGTTTAAGGTATGACCATTTTTCAACTTACAATACCCCAACTTAAAATGTACTCTTAAACTAGAATATTGTACATTAAATCCTTCCCTACAAACCTTACAATTATCTTTTACCAATACCTTTGTTTAATGTTTTTGTCATCACATTATCATTGTTGAGTATTGTATCTACACAATTTTCTCTTTACTTTGTTCATGAAGAAAATGATAGTGTACTTCAATACATGCTTAGTTCTCCAATGAAACATTAAATTTTGTGTCCCTCACTATGCCACTTTTATTTTCATAATTTTTTCAACCACAATAATTAATTTATGGCTTTGCAAATTCCTATATATTCTAACTTTTCTCTTTGAAAGAAACCATTATTTTTTCTTAATTATTCATGAAACTACACTGTCATGTACAATGAAGTAGAATTCTAATGTTGATATTTGGTGATCAATATCCCCTATCCAATCTACATTGCAACATATAATTAGCTTAAGATTTTTCTAAACTCCCATTGAATTTAATCTAATGATCAATAGTTCCTTAAAAATATTTTTTAAATATTTTAATAAATGCCCAATTCTAAGCTCTAGAATTATTTTAAAATTAGAACTCAAATTATACTTAAAGCCAATGCAATGTTGGGTTTTCTAGAGACTAACACATGTATACATCAAAACTCAAGCTATATGGTGCCAAGGAATAATAGTTATATGATAGATTATTCTTTTTATGTCTTAACACACATTTGTTTTGAAGGTTTCTTACCATCATTTATTGGAGTACCTATTAGTTTACAATTATCCATCTTGAAGTTTTTGTAAGATTTCACTATGGAGATATACATCCAAGACCAAGAAATCCTAATTGAAAGAATAGGAGAGATTTGTTGTCCTTGCACATATGTCTCATTTTTCTTGGACAATATAAAGACTCCCCTTTACATTTTTTGTTTCTTTGTTTCCATTTCATTTTTATTAGGTCTTGTTTTTATATTGTCTTTCTTTTCTTCTTCATTTTGAACTTATTTTGTGCTTTTCCAAAATTTCAAGTTTTATTGCACTTGAATGACTATAAGTACTTTTAAATGTCCTCAAGTCATCTTGGTCATGCAAGTTGCAATGTTTATCTGATCCTTGACTCCAATTCTTTTTGTTTCAATATTTGTGTTTGGTTTTAGTTGATTATTTGGGTTGTGTTTTATGTCCCATAAATTTTGAACTTTTTTCATCTTAGCATGATATTGGAAATTTATTTGAAACCTTGAAACATCTTATAGCCCAATTTTGTTGGGGTTCTTTGGATCACCTTGTTATACTCTAAGGGTTTCCTTTGCTATATCACTAGCCTAAAAGTTCTAAGTCACTTGTATGCATAATCCTCAAACTTTGATGCTTGGCATGGAATTTGACCTATGTGTATCCTATCCTTGGCTATGCATTTATGGATTTTTTTTCATACATGTGCATGTACTTGTTTTGTGTCTTTGGTCTTTTCTTTTCATCACTTCAATGTTCTCATTATTTTTATGTTTTATGCTCTAGGGATTCCTCAAGCTGAAGTCAAGCCAAATCTAGATATTGGATCAAATGAATCCATTGAAGAACACATGGACCTTGAACTTAGGGAGGAGACCGAGTTCAAACAATGCTTGTTGGAGAGGGGTCAAGATCACTTCCTTCTATTGGTATGGATGAGCATATAAAACTAGCAGAAACTTCTCTCACTTATAGCATAATGTCTTATCAGTTTGTTTGCTTGTACATAAACTTCACTTATATAACATCATCTCTCACTTTTTTTTGTAAAATATTTTATGACATGTAGGAAGGGCTCAACAAGTAGGAAGTTTTCATGCTCAAGTCGAGCCAAATCTAGACATTGGATCAAATGAATCCACTCAAGAACACATGGTCCTTGAAGATAGGGAGGAGGCACAAGTTCAAACAATGCATATTGGAGAGGGGTCGGGATCACTTCCTCCTACTGGTATGGATGAGCATATAAAACTAGTTGAGAAGGCGAGGAAACAAATTTCTCATAGAAATTTAGATCATTTACTTGAAATGGATATGGAGAAACTGAAATATTATGCCAACCAACCTTATAATAAGAGAAAGAGGTCAATGACTAAATCTGTAAATGGAATGATCAATCATCATTCAATCATCTTGATACACTTGAAAAAACCCAATTGTTATCACGTTTACTTCTTCGTGATGAGCTCAAAGAGTCATTACAATTGTTGGGTGTACATTCGGCATCAAATAAGAAGAAACACATGGGATTACAAAAGGATATTGTTCAAAATGTTAAAAAGGGTTTAGATTCCATTGGGAAAGGATCTTGATCAGTGGATAAGGCCACTATAAGAAGGGTGATGTTGACATCTATTGTACATCAAGATATAGCAAGAAAAAGAAAAATGTCTACACTTACAACTAAAATTGGTTATAGTAGAACCACATTGATAAAATATGAGAAAAAGAGAAAGTTTTCGGATAAGAGTTTAGAAGGAAATTGGGCAATTATGTGTACAACTCCCCATTCTGACAGGATTGAAGATGTTGTTAGGAAATTGGTCTCAGGTTTTTGGTATGATCAGACTCGTCCATCATCAAATACTAGAGATGTTATGAGACACAGGATTGGACCTAGTATTTATGAAAATCATATCAAACATTGGCTAGACATAACACAATTTGAGATGTATACAAACTTTTGTAATGCATATCCTCATATAAAGATTGGAAAAACAATGTTTCAAAGGTTAAAGCCATATTATGTGAAGATAAACAAGTTTTTTGAAACTTTTTGTTGTCGTTATCATATTGAATTTGATCTCTACTATCAAGTGTTTCGAAAGATGATAGAATAAAGATGTGGGTTTCAAAATGCACCTCCTAAACAGGCAAGTTTGTTCATAAATTCTATATTATGTGATCATGAAAATGGACCTCAAATAAACTGCATAAAAGGAATTTGTGACATGTGGAAATTTGGCTAATTTCCTTCAAGAATTGAGGATATTGACCTAACAAAGACAATAAATTTCAAGAGGTAAGTACTATTTTTAGAGAGTTTGTTTGTTTCAATTTCTCATAGATTTTTATTTGGATTCTCTTTGATGTAATGTTTCATTGATTGTGTGGTTTATTAGTTATTCACATATTTTACTCACACAGGTACAAGTATGTGAAGTTGCAAAAAATTTTTGGGAAAGAATCCACAAGGTTGAACTATGTAGAAGAGGAGATTCCCATTGGAAAATTTATGGAAGATTTTCAAAAATTGATACGACCATTCATACAACATTCCTTTTTTGCTAAGTGGCAAGCACAACAATTCCAAACATTGAGAGATACTTTCCCACGTGGAATAGTTCTATCAATAGTCGATTCTGAAGAAAATTACTCCTTTGTACATCAAAAGGAGATTCAATCAAAGTATTAATTTTCAAAGTAGATCACTATTATGGTTCATGTCTGTTATCGACATGCACAATCAGAATTGGATGGTGTTGATAGTACAAATGAAGAATGAGCCATTAAGAAAGAATATCACTTTTATATTAGTGATGATAAAGAGCATGACACACTTTTTGTCCAACATTGCTTTACAATAGTTTTTGAGAATTTGAGAAGCAAGGGTGTAAAATTTGAAAATCATTTTGTATGGTCAAATGGATGTGTGACACAATTCAAATCTTCATGACCATTCTATGCACTTTGTAGATATCATAAAATCTAGAAAATACCACATGTTTGGAGTTTTTTTTAGAGTGGGTATGGAAAGGGTGAGCATGATGGAGCAGGAGCTTGCATCAAATGAGCTTTAAGAAAGCATCAAATGAATTATCCAGAAGATTGTCTAGACAATGCACATGATGTTGTTGAATGGTGCAAGAAACACTTTGCATCAAATGTGGTCATCGCATGTTCAAGAACAAACTGACACATTCCACATTGAGTGTTTTGGGAGATATCGGGTATGTATAAATTACATTAAATCAAGAATTTGAATTTATTTAAATTTAAGATATATATATTTATATATACATATTTTTTCACATATGTTTTCTGTTGTACATATGTATCTAGGTATGGATAGAAGATCGATGCATGGATGCAAGAGGGTAGAAAAAACAAGATCTTTGCATTGTGTTAGGATTTCAAATAGTCGCCATGGATGGATATTAGACATAAGGGATTACTCTTGTTTTTGCACTGAGTGCATTGAGGGAAACTCTGATTATGCATGCAAAAATCAAGAACTTGGATATGTTGGTAAATGGGATACGGTGCCACTAGTTGTTTTAGAAACATGTGATTAAAACGAGGACGAAAGATTTGAAGACATTCCTTTGATTTCAATTGATTAGACCATATTTCAGGATTGGTTAGAAAAGGTACAGATGTGTAACTTTTCAATAATTTAAATATTATATATATATATATCTCTAGTTAATGATCTTTAGAGACATTTCTAATTTTTTTAGAAATTTTTTGTGTAAATTTGGTGTACAAGAGATGTTCTTGCAGTCATAGCAGAGCGTAGAAACATTGAAGGTGTTAGCTATTATTTATTGTGTTGCATAGAAGAGAGGAATAAGCTAACACAACCTAAAACAAGTGATGGAATGTCATTTCCCATAGGTGAGTTTGAATTTAAAAATTTATATACATTGTATTCACATGTGCACATTACATTATAAACATTAAATATATATTTTACAAACCTTGAGCACGAAAATGTTGCACACGTTCATATGTCTTACCTTAGGTTCATGTTTACCATCACGGGTTCTATTTGTAGTGAAAGGGACATATCTAAAATAATTCAAAATTGTTCAGCATGGGATTCATTTTGTTGACTATCAACCTAATAACAAGGTATATCAATATAGTCACTTAATAATTGCTACCGCTCTACATCTTCATGCAGTTCCATATGCACGTGGCTGAAATAGAAGACTAGATGATAATCGTCAAAATTCTACATGTTATTGAAGGCGGGTTGAACCCGAGTCTTTGACCGTTGTATCCATGGTTTTCAAGTTCACTTGTAACCCTATACATGTTCAAATGAGAACTTATAGTAACTTGTACATAGTTGTAAATCATTTTTTGTAAATTACAATTATATATACATATTTGTTCCATGGAAAATTCTTAAGTTCAAGAATCCCTGATAGCATCGTCTCTCACTTTTTTTGGTTGCATGTAAACCCATATATATGCTTTCAATCCTTATTTGAAATGTAGTGAAGTTTTCTAAAATCATTTTTCCTAATTACAATTATATACAAATTATATTCGTTTCATGGAATTATTAAGTTCAAGTATCTTATATACACTTATATACAACTTATATAATTTGTTCCATCGAATTGTTCAATGGGAAATTATGTAAATTTTAAAATTAAGCATTATCTTATTATAAAATTATTGTACACATAAATAAAACATAAATCAATGCAAATATAAAAATAAACCCTAACCCTTAAACCCTTAACCCTATAACCCTAAACCCTTGTGCCCTCTACCCTCTATCTTTCTCCCACTCTCCCCCTCTCTCTCTTGAAAGTCTCTCCCTCCTACCAACTCTTCCTCTCTCTCCTCTGCCCTTAACCCTTAGAAGCCCCTGCCCTTTATCTCTTGCCCTCCCCCACTCTCTCTCTCAGGTCTCTCCTCCTACCCCTCCAGCCATGGGCCATTCCTTCCCCTCCCTTCCATTCCCTTCCACCCCTCATTCCCTTCCTTCCTCCCCCCTCCACCCTCCATTCCCTTCCATCCACTCTTCCAGATCTCCACTCCATACCTCCCTCTGCCCATCAGACCATAGACCCCTAGACCATTCCTACTTCATCTCCATCCCCTCCACCCTCCCTGCCACCTCCTCTCCCCCCCCCTCTCCCCTCCACCCTCCCTCTTTCCTTCCCTTTATCCTCCCTCCCCCCCTCTCAAGTCTCTCCTTCCTACCCCCACACTCCCTTTCTCTCCCACTCACTCCATATCTCTCTCTCAATTCAATGATATGGGCCTTCCGTAAAATTTTCCATCCATACTTGCTATTCTCTCTAGCTGAAAAAATCCATGCAAGCCCATTAAAAGAAACATAAGAATAGTTAAAAAAATACCCATAAGCACAAAGTTAATGAATCTTCAACTTCATTGCTAAGGCGATTCAAAGAATTAGAATAAAATAACCTTTTGGGTCTCTAAATATTATATACAGTATATGATATGAAGCAATTTCATCATTGTGGGAGAATCACTGCACTAAAAATATTTCTAGAGAAAATAAAATCTAGGAGGTTCGTAGGTTTGTAAATACATTAGAAGAAGAATAGGAACAACTAAAAAAGGAGTGACTCATAATCCTTTTAACCATAGTTTACATTTTAAGAATACAAAAATTTGGAATATGCAGATCATCAAATTAGTTAGGCTATTCAAATGGACCTCATGTTTCAACCAAATATTCTCAATACGCAGTTGCTACTCTTGAAGGATGACTTCTGCAATAACAATAGGTGCTCTACAGTTGGTGCATATGGGATTTCTCATGGCTTCTTTAATTTCCATGTTCTCCAAGCGAAGCTTCTCATTATCCTTCCAGAGGAGAGTGTTTTCATGACACTCGTGTTGAGCCTAAAAATCCAAGATTTGAAAAGCCATGATTAGAAAAAATTAATATATAGTTTTTAACTATATACCTTTAATATTATAATAATAATATATATAGTTTTTAATTATATACTTTTAATATTATAATAATAGTTATATATTATAATAATAATATAATTATTAAAATATATTGCAATAATAAGTATATTATTTATTATAATTTAAAAAGAATATAATTTATATTTATATTAATATTAAATATTAATTTTTAATAGAGGGGGTTTGACCGAACATGATTAGCACATTCAATCAAACCCCATTTGAATCTATTTTTTATTGTATGTTAAATGGATTTGGTCAAACCCCCATTCGACTGAACATTTATTTTATGTTCGACCGAACCCGGGCCTCATTTTCACCCACATCCTCTTAGGCACCAAAATTGCTTAGAATTTTGCACTTCGAAGCTCGATTTGAGAATGAAAATTGAGGAGATCTTAGAAACCCAACTGGTATCAAGTTGCCCTTAAAATGAGTTATCCAACGAATATAATTTTAATATGTTTTGATTATATTATCTATATGTTTTTTAAGTTTTATTAAATATAGGTTTTTCACCGAAAACAAAACTCTTTGTTCTGCACATGTGCAAAAATAGAAGATTATCAAAAAAAAATTTGAAAAATATGAGTGCCCCAGATATTGGAGTTCTTGATCCAACAAAAAAATAATAATAATTTTGATACATACAATAAAAGTTATGCATTATACGGTCACGTTATGTCTGAATTGTAATTGATTTGACTTTGAAACTTGATTAAAGAAAAAATATTCAATAAAAAACTATCTAACCAACTGGAAGCACTAGATATCAAAGTTAAAAATCTAAATTCGAAAGAACTAGAATTTTATCTTTCAAGGAAAAAAAGTTATGCATTATACAGTGTGCATCACTTTTTTAAAATGTTGTTTTTTGAAAAAAAACTAGTTTTCATGGGAGATGGAAACAAAAGTGCAATCTGATTACAAAAATTTTGAAAAAAATATTTTTAGAATCTACAAAAAAAATGTGACAAGACTCTAGTTTGCATCATCTTCAAATTCCTCACGGTTTAATTGCTATAGGTGCCCAAATGTGAATATTTAGTTAAAAAATAAAAATCAGTGTCTAGTTTGGCCAAAAATTGTAAACCACTATTGTGGGATCACCCAAGAACCTATACAAATTCTGATTAGTTTCTTCAAAGAGGAGGAAATAACATTCAGAGGGAGTCTGACAAACCAACAAAGGCAACCTTGGGTGTATGTGCAGGATCATCATGGAAAAAATAGGCACTTAAGTGGCAATGAAAATTTAGAAAAATCAGAGTTAGGAAACTTGACGTAAAAATTTGAATAAGTTATCTATATTATTTCAAAAACATGTAAGAATAGAATTTGTGGAAAATTGAATGTAGTTTCTAAACTACTAGGTTTATTTTTCTAAAAAAAAAAATCTATTTGGTGAAAATTTAAAATTTCAATATAATAGTACTTAAATTTTAGGGAAAAAATAAGAAGTAGGTGTCTGTCTAACCACCCTAACCATAATAAAATAATAATATTTTTATATAATATTTTAGATATAAGTAGAGGACTCATGTCTAGATGTGATGCATATTTATTTGTAGTTTTTTTCCAAGTAAATAATTAATTATGATTTTTTTATTACAACTTTTAAAAAATATAAAAACTTGTATGTCTGACCACCTTAACTTGGTCAAAACTTCATTATTTTTTTTATTTTTTTTAATCCTATAGTATGTGAAGCATAGAATGTGATACATATTTTGGATTCAAACTCAAGTATAATTTATATTGGTGGAAAGCTGAGAAGCTCCTTTACAAACCCTTTTCGTTTCATCAATTTTTGGTAAACAAAAAGTCATCAGCCATATGGGCGAAGTCTGGAAAAGCAAGGTAAGTTGTTAAACACATTTTTTGTGTTGACTTATTAGGATTGGAAGGTCCAAACCAAAATCCAAAGCAAGCCCAAGGCTAATCCCTAGGAAATAAATTTTGTGTTAGAACTATTGGATATCTGATTCAAATCGGATATTCGCTTTGGATTGGATATCCGATTTGAATCCGATATCTGATATGTTCTATATAGAGTTGCAAAAATGTTATACAATTTATAATATATGATTTTAAAAATGTAATAAAATTTATAATTTAATATATAATATACCATATAGTTTATAATGTAATATATAATACACAATTTATGATAATCTCTTACCGAATTATGTAATTAATATATAATATATTATATTATTATGTATAATATTTAAATATATATTGGGTATGTGCAGGATCATGATGGGCCAAAAAGTGGCGATATGTAAGTGATATGATGGCCCATGTGGTTGACAACTTTTTTTTTACCCAAAATTGACTAAATGAGAAGGGTTTTTAAAGGAGTTTCTCAGCTCTTCCTCAAAGTTGGCGCCCATAAGTAATCCTACTTAACTAGGCCTTTAGAAATATCTTATCATGCAAGAGAGGTAAATCTAAGAAAACATCTTGGGCACCCAAGTTTGCTACAAGTGATTTATAGTTAACTGAAACATTTACTCAACACCATTCATGCAAGAATGGTCATCCCCTGTTAACTGGAGGTAGTCTCTATTATCTGTCATACAACTGAATGTTATTAGCCATGCATTCCAAGTTAACTAAAGTTAACTAGCATACAACTGAAACTAACTGAAGACAATTGAACCATAACTAAATTGAATTGAATTAAACTGAACTAAACTAAACTAAACTGATTATGAACTAAACTGAACTGAACTGAACTGAACTTCAAGCATGCAAACATCAAATCCTAACTCCTAGGATCTTTACATGCATTCAAAAGTGTTAACTGTTACTCCGTATAGTTAACTAAACACAAGGTGAGTGTCACCTTACCATGTGTGCACCCACATGCTCCTATTATTTATGAATAACTACAAATGTCAATTTCATGATTTATTTCATCCAAATAATTAATCTCATCCTAGTGTTGTTGAACACATTCCAAGAACTTAGGAGATACATGAAATAATTAATGTTTAGGATTTGTAATTAAATGGAATCCTATTTCCAACTCTCTCCAACTCTCTCCCACCTTCTCCCACCCTCTC